>VYZW01054903.1:0-24495 GCA_013401315.1 Balaeniceps rex
AACATATATTAAGAATAAAAGGGGAAGGCAGTGAAAAGCTTTATGTCAATCAACTCTTATTAATATTTTTATATAGTACTGAGCAACCCTGATATTTTATTTTTCAGCATGTACAGAGATCATGCACACCCAGATGGATCCTCACATCCTGATCCTTTTGAGGACACAAAAGCAGAATTCCAGGAGGCTTATGATAGAGAGCAATTTTTATGCAGGGAACTGAGCAGATATTATCTCTTCTGACTTCAGCCATGAAATTAGAAGCCCATTTCATCTCACTGCATCCAGGGCAGGATTAGAGGCTGTGCCATGGAGGGAACAGACAGGTGCTTTCAGGATAAAGCAAGGATATTCCCAAAACCCCAGACAATCCCAACATCTCTCTCTCCACAAAAGCACAATTATAAAAAGGGGCTCTGAACGCTAAGAGGAAATGGGAAACATTCAACCATGACTAAATTACAATTCCCTCTCTTGTTAAAAACTAATACTATTCATTGGAGGGCTTTAATTTGCTCCATTTTTTACTTAGATTGTGTGTTTCAGTGAGTTGTCACATTTTGGTGCTTTAAGGCTCTTTGCTACAGCTGTAGTGTATTTCCTAGAAAGATTGCAACAGCAACTTTTTCTATCACAAAGGAATGATTAGTGGCATAACCAGAAATCAGGAGGCAGTACATCATTTAATCCTGCCAGAGATCTCATTCGCACTTGGACTGAAAGCTTTTCCTTTTCTTCATTTCCTTTCGGATTGCAGAGCCTGAATAACAAAGCATTAGAAAGGAGAACAAGTCCTCGTGTGTACTTGACACCTGTTGTCCCCATCCCCATGTTTGCAAGGTGACTTTCTGGCACTATGTCATGGTTTAACCCCAGCCAGCAGCTAAGCACCATGCAGCTGCTCTCTCACTCTCCCCCCACAGTGGGATGGGGGAGAGAATCAGAAGGGTAAAAGTAAGAAAACTCGTGGGTTGAGATAAGAACAGTTTAATAATTGAAATAAAATAATAATAGTAGTAGTAGTAGTAATAATAATAATAATAAATGGTGAAAAGGAAAACAACAAGAGGAACAAAACCCAGGGAAAAACAAACAAGTGATGCAACTGCTCACCACCCGCGGACAGACGCCCAGCCAGTCCCCAAGCAACTATTGCTGCCCCCCGGCCAACTCCCCCCAGTTTATATACTGAGCATGACGTCATATGGTATGGAATAGCCCTTTGGTCAGTTTGGATCAACTATCTTGGCTGTGCCCCCTCCCAACTTCTTGTGCACCTGGCAGAGCATGGGAAGCTGAAAAGTCCTTGACTAGTCTAAGCACTACCTAGCAACAACTAAAACATCAGTGTGTTATCAGCATTCTTCTCCTACTAAATCCAAAACACAGCACTATGCCAGCTACTAGGAAGAAAATTAACTCTATCCCAGCAGAAACCGGGACAGATACCCTTATATCATTTGGTAGCAGCATTTTCAGCATTCCCCATATTTTATGTACAAGAAATGCTGTTCATGATTTATCACCGTACTTTATATACACTACCTCTTAAAGGCACATAAGCTCTTTCTCCTTAGCTTGCATTACTTAGCTACTGGTTGTTCTGGAGTCTGGATTTACCTTAAAATCTCTTCCAAATTATAAAAATTTGTTCTGTTTTGTTGTTTTTCCATTAATATAAATGTCTTTGCTCACAGTGCAATTCTGTCCACCTTTGGCATCCACATTTCTAAAAATATCTGATTTGCACACTTTAGTAAAGCAACATTCACTGCAGCTCCTTTAGGCAGTGAAAATGCTGAGTCTTAGAGACCCTTTTAAGGTCAAGGAGAAAGGCACAGGAGGAACTAGTGGGTGGCAACTTCAGAAGGAAATGCAACTAAGGAACAGGTCACCATTTTTAAACAGTGTGGGTGGCAACTTTTGGACAAGCTACCAAGGAAAGTGATAGCTTCTTCTAATCAAGAGCAGGTAGCTTTTCAGAAAGTTTAGTTTAATCTCGCAAAGTTAGAAGAACATGCGGATAGCATGCAACGTCCTTCATTGCTGTGGTGGGTTGACCTTGGCTGGCCACCAGGTGCCCACCAAGCCACTCTATCACTCCCCCTCCTCAACTGGACAGGGGGGACAAAATATAATGAAAGGCTCGTGGGTCGAGATAAGACAAGGAGATCAGCCAGCAATTACTGTCATGGGCAAAACAGACTCAACTTGGGGAAATTAATTTAATTTATTGCCAGTCAAATCAGACTAGGATAATGAGAAATAAGAACAAAATCTAAAAACACCTTCCCCCCACCCCTCCCTTCTTCCCGGGCTCAACTTCACACCCGATTTTCTCTACCTTCTCCCCCCGAGTGGCGCAGGGGGACAGGGAATGGGGGTTGTGGTGAGTTCATCACACGTTGTCTCTGCCATTCCTTCCTCCTCACACTCTTCCCCTGCTCCAGCGTGGGGTCCCTCCCATGGGAGACAGTCCTCCACGAACTTCTCCAACATGGGTCCTCCCACTGGCTTCAGTTCTTCATGAACTATTCCAGCATGGGTCCTTTCCACGAGGTGCAGTCCTTCAGGAATGGACTGCTCCAGCATGGGTCCCCCACGGGGCCACAGGTCCTGCCAGGAAACCTACTCCAGCATGGGCTCCTGTCCACAGGGTCACAGCCTCCTTCGGGCATGTCCTGGTTTCAGCTGGGATAGAGTTAATTTTCTTCCTAGCAGCTGGCATAGTGCTGTGTTTTGGATTTAGAAGTATGAGAATAATGTTGATAACACACTGATGTTTTAGTTGTTGCTAAGTAGTGTTTCTACTAGTCAAGTACTTTTCAGCTTCCCATGCTCTGCCAGGTGCACAAGAAGCTGGGATGGAGCATAGGCAGGACAGCTGACCCAAACTGACCAAAGGGATATTCTATACCATATGACGTCATGCTCAGTATATAAAGTGAGGGGAGTTGGCCAGGGGGCGGTGACTGCTGCTCGGGAAGTAGCTGGGCATCGGTCAGCGGGTGGTGAGCAATTGCATTGTGCATCACTTGTTTTGTGTATTCTTTTATCATTATTATTATTACTTTATCTTCCTCTGCTGTCCTATTAAACTGCCTTTATCTCAACCCATGGTTTTTACTTTTTTTTTCCCGATTCTCTCCCCCATCCCACTGGGGCAGGAGGAGGGTGAGTGAGCAGTTTTGTGGTGCTTAGTTGCCGACTGGGGTTAAACCACGACAGGGCGCATCCACCCACTCTGGTGTGGGGTCCTCCAAAGGCTGCAGGGTGGATATCTGCTCCACCATTAACCTCCATGGACTGCAGTGGGACTACCTGCATGTCACCATAGTCTTCACCATGGGCTGCAGGGGAATCTCTGCTCCGGCTCCTGGAGCACCTCCTCCCCCTCCTTCTTCACTGACCTTGGTGTCTGTAGAGTTGTTTCTCTCACATATTCTCACTCCTCTCTCCCAGCTGCTTTTGCACAGCAGTTTTTCCCCCTCCTTAAATATGTTATCACAGAGGTGCTACTACCATTGCTGATTGGCTCGGCCTTGGCCAGCGGTGGGTCCATCTTGGAGCCAGCTGGCACTGGTTCTATTGGACATAGGGGAAGCTTCTAGCAGCTTCTCACAGAAGCCACCCCTGCAGCCCTCCCACTACCAAAACCGTGCCACAAAAGCCCACACTGAATCTGTGATTTAGGACCACTAAGAGGAGATATTATTTGTTTCTTTGTTTTTATAGTTCTTTAATGATCAGAGGTAAATACAGTTGCAACTATTTTCTGATGCCGCTCCTTAGAACTATCATTT
This sequence comes from Balaeniceps rex, assembly GCA_013401315.1. Classification (NCBI taxonomy): domain Eukaryota; kingdom Metazoa; phylum Chordata; class Aves; order Pelecaniformes; family Balaenicipitidae; genus Balaeniceps; species Balaeniceps rex. Next base: position 3,804 of record VYZW01054903.1, read on the forward strand.
TCAGCCTATATAATTCCTCTCCAACTCCTGAGTTTTTGGCCATGCAAAGCAGTAGCTAGGCCAGGAGTTAATGATTATGAGATAAGCATTTATCTCACTTGGTGCCAATGGTAGCTTTTTCTACTTCCAAATGTTATTTGCTTCTTATGCATCCTGTTCTTCTGCCAAAGGTGAAGACAAATTACTATTCTTTTTCCAAGAAAGAAAGCACTGTGACTTGATTCCAATTAACAGTCTGGGATTTAAATATAATCTTTGTATTGCTCCCTTTTTTTTTTTAACTTCCATTTATCTCTATTGCGTACTTGTCATCTGTTACTCTGTACCCTTCCAACTCTTTTCTCATGTCTGAAGATATACTTGTGGTAGAGACATCATGAGCAAAACGTGAATTTTCAGGCTCTTGTCTGAAAAGACAGGGTCCCCAGAGGTTATTTTGATTTTCTAGTGGGCTTACGCACATTCAAGAACTGTCCAACTTACAAACATTTACTAAGTAGCTTTCTCCTGCACTGTACCCTGCATTCCCTTTGAATTTGTCCTTATCTTTCACTTTTTGTTCTGCATGATGGAGCCTCAGGTTATTGTCAGGCGGATGGAGCTGTTTATTGCTTCCCAAGTGTTGCTGTTTGCTGTGCAATTGAAGATAGACCAAAAAAAGAACAACAGCCTCTTTTCATTTTATTATTTATCTAGGGATTGTTTCTTCATGTCTTTTCTTCTCAATGTAAGTGGATTGATTCAAGGATCAAAATGGAAGGTATTTTTCTCTATGGAACATGTTCCACTTCAACAGAATATTTGTCTCTAAAGTTAGAAGTTGGCCACAGAGCTATTGGCCAGTCATACATAAGTCATTATAAGGAAAAGCAACGAACAGGCAGTATATCCTGTAACCGACCTGTTTTTATTATTTGATATTTGACTAAAAACTGCAGTTTTGGTAAAACTCAAAAGTTGAGACATTTTAATTACTCAATCCTTTAATATACTGACTATGTAGTAAGAAATGCAGAATGCAGGGAGGTATCACCCCCTGTGAAGATATTAATCTGTAAATCCAGTAAAAAAAATTAAGCTGGTCTGAGCAACCTCATGCTCTGGCTTTCCTGATAGCTGCCTTCCAGAAGCAAGGTTTGTCTCTGCTTGGATTTGACAAGGAGAGGGATGTTAGTCCATAGCTTATATTCTTCTCTTATTTCATTGATCTATTGTTTCTATAAATTTAATTCTGGGTTCTGGTCTACTTTTTGTTATGTCATACTTTTCTACTGGCCCAATAAAGAGATTTTTTAAATTAAAAAATAAATTTTGCTATAACTAAATTTTGATTCATACTTCTCTTTTTCAACATATTTTACAGACATTAGCTAATTAGTCTAACTGGTATTGCTGTGAGATGAGTCTCATTTTTTATTTTTCCCTTCGTATTTAGTATTTTCTGCAGTCTAAACTGAACAGTAGTTTATGGTTTCAGGTTTTCAGTAGCTAATGATTTTTACCTAGACTCACTCACTCCACCAACCCCAAACAAATACTGGCTAAAACTTCTTTGTCAGGTTTTTGTTCTTTGGTCATCAGATGACATAAAACAGAAGGAAAAGTCTGCTAGTGCCTTCATTAATTATGCATTCATCAAACTGCAGTACCTACAAATACATAAAAAACTGCAGAGTTAAATTAACTGTTGTGATTCATAAAGGGCATTCCTCAAAAAATTAAGTAGATGTTTAACTTCATACATGAATCTGTGAATCTGTGAATCCATGCTTACATCTTTTCAAAACTGGACAATAAATAGGATGTGCTTTGAGTTTTGTAGTGAGAGGGATTCAGAATGAAAAATAAGTGGTAACGTTTCTAGCAATGAATGCCAAACATTCAGAAACCACAGCAGATAAGACCATTTTATCGCCCTCTACAACTACCTGAAAGGAGGTTGTAGCGAGGTGGGTGTTGGTCTCTTCTCCCAAGTAGCAAGTGATAGGATGAGAGGCAATGGCCTCAAGTTGCGCCAGGGGAGGTTTACATTAGATATTAGGAAAAACTTCTTCATGGAGAGGGTTGTCAAATTTTGGAACAGGCTGCCCAGGGGAGTGGTCAAGTCACCATCCCTGGAGGTATTTAAAAGACAAGTAGACAAGGTGCTTAGGGACATGGTTTAGTAGTGGACAGGTACGGTTGGACTCGATGATCTTAAAGGTCTTTTCCAACCAAAAGATTCTGTGATTCTGTGATTCTGTGATTTTACCAAGAGAGGCTATCTGCTAAATGATAGGGCCTAAAAATCATTTTTTGTTTTTTAATTTCCTCTGAAAAAATAGCAATAGGGCCAAGGAAATAATCTAAAGCTCATTGCACATTTGATATAAAATCTGCTTTAGCCAGTTTTCTGCCTGAAGGTATATAATCAAGACTAAAAAACACATCGTAAAATCTCAGCAAGAATATCAGAAATAATCACATCTCACTGCTATTTATATGTGCCTCTTCAGCCCCTCTTGTTCATATTGGTGTGATAATGTCTAAAATAAGAAAATCAGTTGGCTAGAAATGTTACAGCTTATTCCTACTCTTTAGGAATAAATAAAACCTTCTGAGCAGCTAGAATCCTGCCAGCTGTACCTGGAGCCACACGAGCGTACACTGCCCTCCTTTTATTAAATAAACTTTGGGATCAGTCAAGACATCGAAGGATTCCTTAAATCCCAGCAAAGGCATAGCTCTGAGAGTGGTGAAGTGAAAATTGCCTGTAATGACAAAGCACATTTCACCCAAATCAGCAGTGAGTGGTTTTGTATCTGTGCAGTGAGGCACTTCTCTGTCTGCAGCAGTGCACAAGCACACTGTGGACACGTGCTTGCAGCTGTGTCTATTAACTGCTAGTCTGCAAAAAATGTTTGAACTAAGAGAGCAGGATCCAAACCACCTAACCTACTGGCCCATCAAATGTAAGGTGCCTAACAAAGCAGAGTCTGGAAGTAAATACCCATGCTCTGTGGAGCAAACAAAACAGGGCTTTTGAAAGCCTCCAGGAGCACCCTGCCTGCCAAGGTATACACTCCTACCTCTGCCCACACCATAGGGAGGGGAGCATAGACACTTCAGCAAGACTGCTTTACTAGGGGCCTAAAATGTAAGCGCGAGTTAGGTGCCAAAGTCAGACACTCAAGTTAGGCCAGCCAGCTCTAAGCCCAAGAAGTTAGTGGTCTGTTACACCCATCCTTCCTGAGACCGTAGGGCCCCCGGGCATGCAGAGCTTCCCCACAGCCTCTGTGCAGGCAGCTGCAGGCAGCACACCCCAGTCACAAACGTTGAGCTCAGTATGGCTTTTTCAAACACTGCTGAGTGCAGAACAGCACGGCCCCTTCACACAAGGGTATGTTTCTTTAAAGGCATCAGGGAACTTTGAGGGGTTCAGACCCCATTCAAGACCATCTCCCAAGGACTGAGGAGCACGGAGTCACCTTGAATATGTGAATTCCAGCCATCTGAGCCTTAAGTGAAGGTGTATTAGTGCATCAGTGATGGTATGCCAAAGGCGTACGTAGTGTCATGTTCTGATTCAAACTGTCTCTAATGCTTCTCTGATATATATATACATGCTGAGGAGCTTTTTAGGTAGACACTCTTGCCATTCTCTTTTTAAAACAGCTCCTTGTAATGTCATATGATCCTTGCAGTTCCTCTAGGGGCAACCGACTCTGCTCCAAGAGGGGAGCTCTGCTATGTCTGTTAGTAGCTCAAAAGCTGGCACAGACATGGCAGACAGTGACACCATCTGTCCGCTCGGAGCTAGTGTGATGCCAGCTGGTGTAGTTCTGCATTTTTTCCCCAAGAGTTCCAGTCCTTCTGAACAGCGCTTCTCCTCTGTGGTAGCCGTAGCCTGAGGCAGGAGATGGCAATTGTGCTGATAGCACAGGACAAAGCATGTGGCCATCGCTGTTGCATTTCAGCCAGCCCGGAATCACCATGGGATTCAGCTCTGAGCAGAGCATCCATTCCTCGTGTCTGAAGCTGCACAGGGCATGCAGGAGGACATGGGAGTGTGGCCAATACTGTTAGTGCATCCATCTGTTAATAGACTTCCTACTTTCATGAAATGTGCAGGAATCTCCCTCTTGACCTCTTGCAAATTTGATTTAAATTGACAAACTAGTTCAAAAGTCACCAGAGTGACAGACAGAGGCTGAGGCTGCATAAGCTCTGTCTCCCCAGGAAAGCAGGGTAAACAATGGAGGAATGAGACAAAGAGAGAGAGAGGAGAAAGGTTTTGCTAGGACATTATTGATCAAATATATGTAAAGAGTCTAGTAACCATCCAGCTAAGCAACATGGGTGAACATTAGTCATCTGGCAGTAAATGGATTCTGACTTCTATGATACAGAAAAAAGGTGCTTAAGAAACCCTGAAAATCCAAAGCGTGCCCTAAAAAAATCACATCTGACATCAACTCTGAGACAATAAAATGGAGAAAACAATACCATGGTACAGGGAAAAAAAGAATAGCAAACATATTTCTGCTTCTAAAATAAACTTGGCCTGCTTCTGAAGTCTCTTCCATTTCCCAGACCCAGAAATGAACAGAAGGAAAAATATGCAAATTCTAAGAAAACATTTATTTTAAAAATTGTCTGGCTATTTGCTGGAACATCAGAGAACTGAATAGCTAAATACTGTGTGTCAACCAAAAAAATTAAATGACAAATGAACCAAAGATTTTTTTGGTGGCAACTATATATATAAACAACAATAAAAACAAAGACCTGTAATATCAAAAATAGAGTTTATTGTGTTTTACCTTCTGACCCCAATCAGGAAAGTAGTTCTGTTTCCTACCTGTTTAGTTTGCCCCACCTGACACATAAGTAGGTGACAGATCAAGCTGCAACCATTATACCATCATCTGGGAAGGATTATCACCACTGCACTCTGCAGAAAACCAGTGGTAAAGGATATACTGAGAAGTGGTGATGAAGTTTTAAAAAATAAGCATAATTATTTTGTACAATCTTTCTCAGCAATCAGATATTTTCCTTTGAAGCTGAACAGCTTCCCTAAGCACAGTACAAACCAAACCCCATAACCCACTTGCCTACTGGCTCCCCTCTGCACTTTGTCCCCTCCACTCTTTCCAGGATGTGGCTGAAGTTGCCAAGAATGGCTCAGAGTACAGACAGAACATGATGAACTTGTTTTTCCATGTACCATGGAGTGAAGACATGTTTCCATCTGGCCAGCTCATGGCTTCATTCCACAAACAATTTTAGGTTTGAAACTCTCTATGACCATCATAGAAGAAACATTGCACTCCTATCCCGCTCCAGCATCAGGTCTGAGCCCACTCTCTCTGGTGCCAATGGCCTCTGTCTAACGCATCCTGCCACCTTCTGTTTCTCTTCCAGACAATATGAAAATCTGCAAGCAAGATGGCGCAAAGTCCCAAGAGCACAGTGGTTCACATTGGTGTACACATCCTATTCTGTGTGCAGGTAACACGCTCTGTGTAAAGTATTTCAGTACGTCCTTCAGGAAGATGTTTCATCATTAATTTTCTTTTTCTTTTCTTTCTTTAAAAAAAAAACATCTGCTGTAAGGGTATCATCACCTGAGGTTTTCTTCAGCCTTCTCCTTTTTATGACTGGCGTGGATCATTACTCAAGGTAATGAGGTTAAAAACTCTTCAGTTTCTGAGCCAATACCGCATCTGACTTCTCATCTTCCAGGGATTAGGCCAAATGGTAAGTGCAGCAGTACTGTGGTGGGAAAACCAAGAAGCGACAAGGTAGGAAAAATCATTAGTAAAGAAATAACTAACCAAAAGAGAGGCAATGAGGGTGGGTCTATTTAGTGATGGGACTAGTGGTGTGAAATGAAGCTAGGTCAGATGTGGAGACACAGACAGCTATTTATACCAGCATTTGTTAAAGCAGATGGAAGCAACCAACAAAGCAGCCACGTACAGACTGCAGCTGAGACATGGGGATTTGTACAGACTGGTATCGGTCCTAGCCATGTGTCTTGTGCAACCCAAGTCTCCTGTGCCATGAGTGGGCCTGAGTTTTGTCAGTTTGTTTAGTTTTCAAGCTAAACATGCAAAGAACATTTTCTAAAGCTCTTGGGGATCTCCAGGGCTTTCTCTAAGTGGCTGAAGCTCATGCAAGTCAGAGTCCTAAGTAGCCATAAAGGCCAAGTTGAATGCATTTAAGTAAAAGCTTCAAATTTTTGCTTTGCAGGGCCTATACCCTGCTACCTCTGTCCACATAGCAGGCAGCTCCCCATTCCCCCAAACAAAGGTGAAGAAGAGAGAGGGTCATTGACACACATCAGATCAGAGGGAAGTGGTTTGGGTATGGGAGAGTTGGAGTTAGAGCAAGCAGAGAGAGGATGCACACAGCAGGCTGTAGGAGGAGTACTCAAAGTGGAAGAGCTGGAAAACTGAGAGAGGAAAACCGTACAACTATCTGGGCTTACAGATGACTCAGCCCAGAGAGAAGAAAGGCTGAGCATAGGAAGCAATACCCTTCTTCTCTTCCCCACTTGCTGATGTAGTGCTTCTGAGATGTCAGCCAGGAAGGGAGCCTGGGCTGGAGAGTCGGTAGAGGTTGCTCCTCCCCATGCAGGCGAGGATTTCTGGGTCTGAGCCTAGCCAAAGCAAGGAAGCAGATGGAAGAAGCACCTGACAAAACAAGCAGTTGCTGGAAGGCTCCCCAGAGAGGAAGCCGCAACAGTGGGGCGCTCCAGTGGGTTTTAATGGGGAGTTCAGGGACTAGCTGTAATTCAGTAACTGGTCTGGGCAGAGTGATACAACTCCCTCACCACTGCCCTGTACCACCCTAAACCAGACTTTTCTGATTTCAGTTCAGTATTGCAAGTGTTTTCACATGATATCAGGTCTTTAAAAATATGTGAAGGAAAGAGAAAGGATTGAGCCAACTTCCCACCCACCAGATATCAAATTTCCAGCAAAATTTTTCTATTTCCAAAATTGTTCTCCAGTGTGTTTAGAATCACCCTTAGTGCCCAGAGCTGGTTACTAGTGCCTAAACAACTACTAACATTCATCTGATAGACTGGTGTTTAATTAAATGTGTGTATCTCAATGTATTGTATTTACCACTGTACTTCTGCTGCCAACATCCAGCTTTCTCAGCACCAATCATCTGGAAAATATGAAAGAATTATCCTTTTTCTTTTTTTCTGATTATTTGACATTGATCTAGACCTTTGCTGCCTAATATTTTTGTTGCTAGAAAAGGACAAAGAGGTACTGCCTCATTACTTTATCTCTTTTGTTGTCTCCTCAAAATCAACATATTCTGCCATTTCCCACTAGAAGAAAATACATTGCAATGGTTTCCATCACAGTTTAAAGAGGAACTTATAACTGTGCAGTGTCCACATAAGTACTCCAGGCAAAGCAGGAAGGACTATGTTTGAGGTATGTCTTTATATAAACGTACTTTCTATCCTACGTGACCTCATATGTACATAAGTTGAAATACAGCCATGTCATTATTCAGTTGCCCACAACTAGCCTGCTTAAAGCATAAGCATGAGGTCAGGTTCTTAGCTGATATAAATCATCATCATTCTGGTGTCTTCCATGTTTTCCCATCATCCCCATGCTATGCACCTTAAGTCCAGAGGAGGCAATCTAGGAAGGGGCTACCCATTCCAGAAGCCATATATTTCCTTTCCCATTGATGCCCCTTCCATAGGATTTCCCATCTCTTCCTACTCAAAACACCTGTTTTGACCACAGATGAAAGGCTTTGGTTCAGGATGAGATGGAATTAAAGGAAAGGAGATAGCTGCCTGCAAGCATGTAATTAATAAACGCACCCACAAGAAGGTCTGGTGGGTTGCTGTGCTCCACAACACATGATCAGCATTAACAACAAAGGCAAAATTAAGTGAAGGAAAACTTATTCTGAGCAACTGAGTATCTGGTGGAACGTGAGCTTAAACATATTCAGTCTAGGATAAGATGGATGTTTTTTACAGCGATCTTGATAACCTATTGAACCAATTTATCAAAGACTGCTGTAGATTCTTTATCGCTTGAGGTCTTTAAAACAAGACTGGAGAGTCTTCTCAAAGTCATGCTCTAGCCAAGCATAAACTGCTTCATGCAAAAAGCACTTTGTAGCGATCTACATTGGATGTCTGTGAGAGGTCTGACCTGAAGGTCAGTCATGGTCCCATCTAGTGTCAGGTCTATGAATCCATCAGGTGGAACGCCCCAAACTGGATTCAGTGCCATTAAAGATTTACACCAGTAGACACTTTGGCCCAGGAGAGTGAGTGCAATATATCCAAGTCCAAGATGCAGTTAAGATGTGTGGAAAGGCTCTTTTTGACATCTGTGAGTTTTGGATTACATCCTTAGAGGGTGGGTGCAGTGCAGACAGTATGCAGTAACCAGGCATATCACTTCTAGCAAGTATTAGGTGACACTGCCCTCAGACAGTCAAGATGGAGTAGGTAAACTCTTCTTAATTCTTAAAATAAACTTTAAGGCAGGGCTTAACAACTGACTAAATACATTTTAAGAAATGCACTGTAAATAAATTTCTCCATCATACTGGATATTGAGGAAAATGGTTATTTCTTTGTCCACAGCCACCAGTAACCCAGAGTGCGAATATTCCAGCTTAGGAAAAATGCATAAGGGTCAAGGTGGGAGACAGGTGGCCCTAGCGCTCTTTCAGCTTCTTGCCATTTTTGCTGAATTCAGCCTAGGAAGGAGAACAATGTGCACTATAGAATCAGACCTTCAGCTGAAAAGGAAGAACGGGAAGGAAATTAAAAGGAAAAATCCTGCTCCACATAAAACCTTTGTACCATAGCTAAATTTGTCTAGAAAGTTAACATTAGAGAAATTAAATGGGCACTGCGAAGTCCTCCATTAGTTGAGAGAATATTATATTAACATCAGATATAGAATATAATTACATTTTTATAGCATCTTTTATGCTCAAGGTATGAGAGTGCTCTGCACAGTGTGATACTGGGGATGCTGTAATGTGTTATACCACAGCTCAGCGAGAACGAGGGGCACTGCGGAAGCAGTCAAAATAGACAGGGCTACAGGAGCAGATTTAGGCTCCTTCTGCAGATATTGGTATTTACAGGTTTTCTGCAGAATCTATGTTGTCATGTCATCCCAGAAATGGTGACGCAGTCCCTCGGCAGCGCAGCGGCGCAGGTCTCTCCTCCCAGGCCATCCTGGCAGCTGTGGGCTGGTGAGGAGGGCTGGCGGCACTGCTCGTGGGCGAGGGAAGGGTCCCCACTGCCCCAGTTCAGCCACCAGCTGTACTGGCAAGACAGAAGCACCTGGCCATGGGATGAGCCACGCCACTGATCCCACTTCCAGCTCTCGACAGGCAACATCTGTTGGCAGTCTTGCCAACCTCTGTGTCCCCCACTCTTGCACCCCACCAGAGGGAATGGCCGGACCCCCTTCCTCACACTGGGTGGGCTGAAACGAGGTCCTGGGCCATGGGCAGGGTGGGGGGAGGCCCTGGGGCCAGGTCCCCAGGGACATCAGGGCTGTGAGCGCCCTCAGAGGCCTGATGCAGTGTGACACCAACATTTGGCCTGGACATCTGAAGTGCCTAGTGTAGTCTAAGCAGAGACTCAGGCTGCAATTCATATGAGCTAATTTATGCTTGTGCTTCCAGATGGGATGAATCACACTCCCAGAAGGCCCACTCGCCTCCCCTGGTCATGCATGAGCTCTGGGTGAGCAATACAGACAGAGGCATCTGCACTGGGGATGTCAAAGTTTGGGAAACTGTAGACAGCTGAGAAGTTGCCAACTCCCTCAGCTCTATTTAGGACAATGTGAGTTAGAAACATAATTCATATTGCCTAAGATAGGGGCCAGAAACTCCTTCACACAGGTAGAAATTCAAAGGGACTCTCCTGAAGACCTGGGGTTTTTAATCTGGAGTGGGTGGGATCAGAAACAAGCTCAGAAGGCACATTGTACTGCAGTAAGGAAACTGCCATTTTCCCTTCCTTATTGGTAAGGTGTCCCTTACTATCTTCCTGCTTGTCCAGTCTAAACCAAAAAGACGTTTCAGTCCAATCCTCTAAATTTCCATGGAAGGTTTTAATACAAAACCAAGGAGAACCAAGTCCTAAAATCCTTTTCATATATCTTCTGAGAAAACAAGCAAATAAAATCTCATCTTCTGGTTAAGCAGATTAATGGTGGAAAACATAGCTGATGGCAGGCAAAACATGCCTCTTTCAAATGCTCTCTATAAGGTCATGCCCATAATCAAAAGAAAACTAATCCTCTTGCACTAGATAACGGGCTTAGCTAGCCAGTGATTTTACTACCTCAGACAATGGTTCTTTGAATTGAAAGATGAAAAGTGCCAGAGATTTCCAAATGCTTGAAAAGCACTGAGCAGAAAGTACTTGGAAAAAAACAAAACTTTTTTTTCTCTCTCTCTTTTTTTTTTTTAAAGAAGGAAAGCAGTTCCTGAGGGAACAAGGATACTTTTCCATCTAGACTTCCATTATCACCTGTTGTATGCTGGTCTGTCATTCAGAGATTGAGCCAGCCTTTGCCAGCAGCCACCTGACAAGTGTTATGAAGGGGCGACTGTGCAAAAGGCAATGTGCAGGATATAAACTGGCCATTTTCACAAGACCTCCTTTCTGCTGCAGTGGTGCCTGCCTTGGCTGTAGTGGGGCAGAACAGTGCAATTGAAGAAATTCTGTTTTGTGCAGCTTAAACCACATAGTTTTTCACATAGTTTAATTGGCCAAGAAATATAAAGGACAAACATCCTTCTCATTAAAAAGACAAAATGGTTGACTAAACTGAAGAAGCATCTCAGAGTAATTCCAGCTGACTTCCTTTGTGACCTCTGTCACCTCTCTGAAATGAAAAGTTCAAGACTGAAGCATCCAAATGCAGATTTAGGGCAGAAATATATTTTCCAATGTTTGAAAATTATAGTCAGCCCCTCTCATTAGGTTTGCTCAGGCAGCACTCCCTCCCCTCATACACATATTTATGCCATCACCTCCACCACTGCCGTTTGGCTACTGTTGGGTTTCCTAAACCCAGCCCACGCCGGCCAGGCTGCCGTGGTGCTGGGTTGGTGCTTATCAGAGGGAGATAAGGAGTTTAACAGGAACAGCAGTGCAGGAGCCTAGACTCTGAGGTACCAAGCATGGGTCTATATAGCAGACAGCACTGTCATGATAGATCCTATAAACACACCTGAGGGCAGCTCATTTAGCCAAGCCAGCTCAAGTATTATTGCAAGCAGTGTAACAACAATGCCAAAATGCATTTTTTGCATTTTTATGAAGCTTTCTGTACTAACCATATGTTGCTTTTCATTAGGTCCCCAGCTATCATTTTAATGTCACTATAAAATACAAAGCCAGATTGTTGGTTCCTGCCCCATGACTCTGATTCAGCAACACTCATACAAACCTAAAGACACCACTAACTAATGACATTTTACCATATGCATGGTCATGAAAAACAAAGCAGAATCTAGCCTGTATAAATTGCTTCTTAAAAAATGTCTTATTCCCAAAGTTGGGAATAATGTGTTACACTGACTCCAGTGAATTTATTCCAGATCTAGCAAAGACCAGGGTCAGTGCCTAGGACTCCTCTCTTGCAAACTCATCCAACTCTATTCAGAAAGCTATTATCCAATGTGTTAGTATTTTTTCTTATCTTTTCTTACACTGATGATAAATTAGAATGCTTTCTCACTCTCCTATCTTTTATAAGTTAACAGCCTGCCATATGGATTTGTATAGATAGAACACCCAATATATAGGCAGTAAATTATTCTGAAGCAAATGTTGAAATGTGAAAGGCTAGTGAAATATATCATGGTTTAGCCTGTAAATTAGTTGACGCTCTTTAATGTAACCTGTGACAAAATTTTCTCTTTGTTGAACTGTGATCGAAGTGTGGTTCTACAGCCCACAGGCTGATTGACATGAAGGAAGAACCTGACTCTGAAATCTTGAAATGCAAGCAGCATCAGTGGGGAAGGAATTGTGTTTTCCAGTATACCCATGCATTTCTATGAATTTATCCTTCTACCCTATGCTAGTTAGGCTTTTATCTTTTCTTTTCTTTGCCTTTTCTTTTTTCACTCAACTACTGTAACAATGACATGGGAAGGAAAATTTCTTGCATTTTGAAAAGGGGTCAGCTGGCAATAAAAAAAACAGTTCCTGATACAGGCTTATTGAACAAGCCCTTTAAAACAAACCTGCACTAGTGCAGCCTTGACAGCTATCAGGGGGTGGGCTTTGAGATTATGATCAATGATACAAGAACAGGTAGTTGAATATGCATGTGAGGAAAGGGTGAGGGAAGAAGAGAAAATTGCAGGTTATTCCTTGACTTAGCTAACACCAAACTGCTGACTAGCAAAAGTGGTTGAATCACAGGTTGTATCTTTCTGTTCAAGCCTTAAACAACCAGATAGCTTCACAGTAGCTCCCATACAAACCCACCTTAATATCTCACAGTCTGCTGGGAGTGGAGCCTGTAGACTCCATAATGTAGGATGCTAACTAGGTCTACTATAGGTAATACTCATGAGCTCCCTTTGGTGACTCTGAACTTGCTTTTAGATGGCTGTTCTTTCCTGCTATAGATGCCATTTTAATGCAATTTCCTAAATGTTTCTGCTGGGTACCACTGTCAACAGTGGCAGCTATAGAGAGCAGCAGCTGGGGTAGACACTAACCGCCACAGGTCATCTCTGTACCAGATCATGTACCCCACATAACCCTGTTTGAGAAACCTTGCTTTGAAGTAAACCCTATGCCATAAGTTTTAATCATCATCTTTTCGTTATTTGTTTTGTTTGAAAAGCCACTAACCTAGACCATTATATGCTATGAATTTGGAGCCATATTCTTGATTTTATTGCATTGATATGTGCCTTCTCTAATCTGAGCACCTTGGAGTTTGGGTTTTTTTAAGGGCAGGAATGGGAAGTTTACTGAATAGCCAGTTTTAATTTCTTAGTTGAGTGATTGGTTTTCCTTCAGATTTTCAGGCACCACTGGAGCCCTAGTACATGAGCAGATTGAGCAGTACCGCAGCAGACATTTACCTAAAAAGGGAATATTAGTTTTTGCAGTTTCCAAAGGGGCAATCCTATTTCAAAGCCACAAGCTCTAAGTGCAGAGAAAATGCTCATGGTCTGATCTCTACATCCAAGCACTGTGCCACTAGCTCTCACTGGTCTGCAACATGCAGCAGCACACCAATGGGCAATATAATATATATGAAAATGAAGGAGCAAAATATATGCAAGGCTTCAGTGGTGGTGCAAAGGGCTGGAAAATATCTTGTATGGTGCATCATTTCACTGGAATTTCTGATTTTCAGGACGTTGGTTCTAATATTACTGCAGTCATAGTGTTTAATGTCCCTATAATGGAATTCCAACATTAAAAAAGAAAATCTATGGCTGCTAGCCAGGAAAGTGTACCTCACTGCTTTTGACCAGGCTGATTGTTTTAGGAGCTATGCCTAGCTTTGCCAGGGACAGAGCCTCCAGGCTCTGAAATGGCAAGTACCTGATAAGAAAACCTATAATAAGCAAGAGTCCCCTCCATACAAATTCACACTTAGAAATGCCGTTACAAATAACAAAAATACTCTTGAGGGACAGCACGTATTATTTTAAAATTTTGCCTCTATCCCTTCCTTTTTTTGTATTTAACAGCTGTGAAGTTGTGATTTAAGTGTTTTAAGATGTCTGCAGGAAGGAGACTTGTTTGTGAGAGGCAGACCTCTTGGTAGCTCCTCGTACTAGCCTGTTGATTGAAACTCGCTCTTTTTATTTAAGGCCATCTCTGCCTGTGCTGTCTCTTTATACAGTTCCTTATCTGGCCAGTATTAATTGATGCTGCTCTGTCATGCTGAGGCTGGTGCTGTACGTCTTTCAAATAAAATTAAAATTCAATAGAGGGATGTTTAGAATAGATTCAAATGACACACTCATTCTGATTATACCATTTCCACCATTGTAAATGGCCTCTCTTTGGAAAACCAGGCACCATTATGCACTCTAGGAAGCACACCGTTTCCCCAGCCACTTCTTAGACAGTACAGCCCCATTACAAAGGCTTTATGACCCTGCTGGGACAAGGCAGTGCAAAACTGAAAGGCAGAAATAACTGTTTCTGAGGATTCTCATGGATATGTCTCCCTTCTCCTCATGAATGCATTAGGAGGCAGATAGGAAATTGCATGGCTGGGCATTTCAGCTCCACTAGTAAACTGTTGGATTTGCAAAATACATTTTGCTCCAAGTCCCGGTGCTCCTGTGTGCTTACCTCAGACCTGCTGCTGTGCATCAGCTGTTTATGAGCATATATCCTGAGGCCAGAGCTGATTCCTTCCAAGAAGAGCAGTCTATCAGTCTATCAGAGCTACACAGCTAGTACCAGTCTCCAAGAGAAGCTCACGCTGTTGGTCTGAGGAGCAGGTGGTTGGCAGGGCAGCATCTCTGAGACCTTTCCACCAGTTTTCCTCTCTCTGAACTTGAGAGCTGCCTTCACCTGAATAAAATCAACCTGTTCAAAAGACAGAACAAGCTTAGCTTTGCCCTGCCTTGTGCTGCCAGACGACAGCTGCTGAGGAGATGAAGCAACAAGCCAGGATATGGTAGAGGTGTCTCCAGCCTACTCCTGATTGCTCCTCTTATGCTGGGGGCACCCTTTACCATGTGGTAAACTTACTAGAGGAGCAAAGAAGACTGTAGTCGCGCTGCCAAACACAGCAGGCAGCCTGGGCCCTGAAACACTGTCAAACTGCTGTGCAGACCCACCCCAAAAACTCCTGCAGAGAAGATATCTGCATCCTTCCCAGCCTGTATCAGTCAGCAGGTTCTCATGCTAAGGAAACCTTTGTGTGCTTGCTCAAGTTAGTTTTTAAGCCATCTTCTGGATTTGAAAGCACACATGTGACATAAGCAGTTTTTATTTTTGTCATTGTCTGTAAAATCCTTATGTATAACTTGAGCCTGATCAGGGACACATTCTCCTAAGCAAAATGCAGGGATTCCCAAAGGCCCACCCAGCTCATACCAACACCAGTACAAAAAACTTTCTTCCACATCCACTTTTTTGGAGGTCTAAAATACAGAGAGCAGCTTTACCTGTCCAAAAAGTTAATGAAAAATCTACAGCACTTGGAGTAAAATTTTCCTTTATCCTGGACATGGACTGAAGAAACAATGTAATGAGATGCGATAAATCTTCAGATATCGAAATATCCAAGGGAATGCCTTGTGTCTTTTTTTACAATATGCTTTAAACCATTTAACAGAACAAAGACTTTGGCACAAAATATCTCTGTGATTTGGCAGTATCACTATTTATCATACTCAGTTTGGATTCACCTTCGCCTGAAACAGAGAAGCTCAGGCAGGTATAGAAGGGAAAGCACTGAGGACCAGAGGCATTTCATGTAAGTGGGCATCAAGCATCTCAGTATCCTTGGTCTGAGCCTCAAAATGGCAATACCAACGTTTGGAAGGAAAAAAAAATCCCAACCATTCTGCTGGAGCAGATAAAGGCAGGACTCAAAACCTCAGGTTGGGATTAATGAGAGGCATTTGCGCCCCTGCACAGAGCTCAGCAGTGCCCACGGGAGATGAGACCCCGTGCAGTCCCAGAGCCGCAACAGGCTGCAGGAGGAAACCTCTGCAAATCACTGACTCCTTCTCATGCACGGGAGCCCACCTGGGTCTTTCTTATCTCAAGGTCACTATTGTGCCCATTATCACCAAATAAAGGGATGTGTGGGTCTGTGCAGGAAAGGAGCTATGTGGACTTTTACACAATTAATTTCAGAATTGATTCCCTCTGCTGCCAGCATCCTCTACAGCCAGCAGGGCTCTTCGCTGCAATCCAATGCAATGCACACACCTTTGAAAAATTATGCTTTCAAGCCTGCCCTGTGGTGCAGTAAATTTGAAAATGCTCTTAATAATAAGGCTCAACATCAACTTTAATGGTCTTCAAACCCTCATGTAATTTCATTAGCTACCCAACACAGAGGCAAGCAAGGGTGATGTCATACTTTTTCCCTTGCTCTGAAACCTGAGTCAGGTGCTAGAGATAGAAACCAGTTTTATTGCCTGTAATCAGATTAAAGTTTCTGGCAGCTGGTGATTGATAGGTGATTGCTGGAGTAATCTAGAAATACAGAAGGTTCTTGTGAAGATGTAGCACAGCTCAGATTGGGGTGAGGGTCTTGCAGACTGCATGCAGAGTTGTGGATGCCATCAGATGCCTGTAAGCACTCTGAATCAGCATGGGCAATTTGGCATTTAATAGCATTCCTGTCAATGCAAGCACCAGAAGACAGTGCAGTTTCACAGCATCAAGTTGTGTTTTCACACTGGTGGTGACTCCCAGAACTCCCCTTTTTATTGCAAAGCCCATCAACATAAATACCTCATGCAGGTACTATACCACCTTCACATGGGCAGCCTAACATTTATCTGTGTGTGCAAGCTCTCTCCTGAGCCAAACTCCTGTTGTCTTCCTCTGCCTGACATGGTGAGCACCATTGAAGGTCTGAATTTGTCAGCACCTTACCACAGGATGCTATCTTTGCCAAGAATGGGAAACAATAGTGGTAACCTTGTGCTATCTGTGGACACAGAGAAATGTAATGACCTCCATCCCATCTTGCAGAACTCAGATCCAGTAGACTGAAAAACAAAAAATTAAAAACAGAACAGCAAACAAAGAGAAATGAGGAAGCTGGAGAAGTCCATGACCATTGACTGCTTTAACAAGACTTTTTCGATAAGCTGATAAGATGCAAATACCTCATCATCTGAATACTGCAGCAGTAAAATCAATGCTACTTAAGGAGTCTGACAATCCGTTAGGCACTCTGTCGATATTTGTGAAAGTCAAGGCAATTCTGTGTAAAACATTGATTGGGGGTTGGACTAGATGACCTCTAAAGGTCCCTTCCAACCCAAAGCATTCTATGATTCTATGATTCTATGATTGATTCATGTGGAGATATCATTAAAGAACCACAATGCTAGTCCCCTAATGGGTATTGAGAAAATTAATTTATTCCAACTATGGAATTCTGATAAAATCAGACCTCTGAATCTTCCTCTTTAGCTGGATAAAGTTTTTTTCTAGGCGAGAGTTCTTCAGCGATGTCATCAGTGTTGGGCAAGAGGCATTCACACAAGACCCAGCACATATCTGCCTAACAACATGTTAGGATATAGACCAACCCTCTAGATGGACTCATCATATATTAACATCATAACATCATTATCCAGTGGGTAATGCTAGACAATGTGATTTACCTCAATGGATCTGATTAGTAAATAGACCTGCAAATGTGTAACGAATAAAAATCAGGGTCACAAATACCCAAATCATGAAAATTATTTAAGTCCTTAACATCTTTTGATTGCTACAAGAGGCAGTCATCTAGCTGCCTTTCAGCATCTCTGAATGTCCTGTGATTTATGTACTACAGATGTCAAGCACCAGTATAGATTGCCATGAAACTTTGTGGAATCTCCATCATTCAAGATTTCTTCAGAGCAGATTAGACAAACATCTGCCAGGAATAACCTGGGCATCATTGCTCATGTGTTCCAGCCAAGAAATGGGCTACACAACCTCTTGAGGTCCTCCAGCCCTAAAAAAGCCCCTGATACTCATTTCATGGTTTTCTGATTGTATACAAAGTCTGTCTGGGCTTTTATCAGATAATTAGATAGCAAATCAGTATTAATTTAGTCATAACAATCATACCTAGAATAATGTGAATCAGTTTTATTTCTGGCATGATGACTTCCCTGGAATTATATAAGGGATGAATTTAGTTCAACATTTGGATAATTAATAATCTATCAATGTCTTACATTAATGTGCATATTGAGTTATTCAACCATCATTTAAAACTGTGGCATCACTAATGAGACCATTAACTATAGAGATCATCAAGTCACATTGGATTCATGTTTTCATTATTTCTATCTAAGGTTAGTTTTTAGCTCAGCCAGTTAATAAATGCCAGGGTAATGCTGGCAAAGAAAATACACATCTCTTAATTTTCATTAAGATGTCATAGAGAATGGTAGTAAACAGACAG
Source organism: Balaeniceps rex (assembly GCA_013401315.1). NCBI lineage: Eukaryota > Metazoa > Chordata > Aves > Pelecaniformes > Balaenicipitidae > Balaeniceps > Balaeniceps rex. The sequence goes on from VYZW01054903.1 coordinate 21,968, forward strand.
ATGTGACTTTTTTGTATCATAGGGTCCTGCTAGATAGAGAAAAGCTTAAAGGTATATTCTCATTTAGAATATGATACACAGCTGCTTTTTGCATATTATTTCTGAAATTATTTGAGCTGTACCAAATTCAGAAGCTAATTAGGACCTAGTTCTGGAAAACACATCAGCTCCTGCTGAACTTTAAATACACAAGTAGCTGCACTGAAAACAACGGCTAAATTTAAGTTCACACCTGAGCATTTGCAGGATAGATTACCATGGCTCCTCAAGTGTGATTACAAACACAAATATTATCCCAGCTCCCTGACAAATTAACAAAGCTTTACAACCTTTTCAAGTTGAATTGGGTTGTGAGTGAGTCTGAGGTCAGACAGAGGAGTTCCCACTGGAAGCTCCATTTCAGACTAGTCAAACACCAGATGAAACTTTTAAAAAGTTCTTTAACTTTGAGCTTCTTAGAAATCAAACTTTAAGACCAAGAATAGGAGATGGCACAAACTGGAATGCAGAAAAAATTATTGCAAGAACCTCAGTAAAATGGAACTTTTAGGGCAAGCTTTAGAAATGACATAATTTTGGGTTGTTTTTGCTATTACGTCTAGCAAAAATGAAGTAGACTTTGAAAGATTAAAATGACACCTCAGTGCATCATATTATGTGTCAGACTGGCAATATAGAGTCAGATTATATCTAACTGGGCGTCAGGCCCATTCTTCATTGACACTCATAAAGAATAAATATTAAGAGATCAAGAACACAGCAGCAGTCAAGATAAAGAACAATCTGATCCCTGCGGCACAGGGTAGTGCTTTAAATATTCAGAATATATCCCAGCAGTGATATCAGCCAGGCAAAATGATGTATTCTCTTGGGTCCACCAAAGAAAGAAAAAATGACCACAGCTGAAAAAATATCCCAAATGAACAGGAGCAGCAGTGGCTACAGCTGTATGGTCATTGGGAGCCACGCACAAGTTCAGACTCAGACTCTCCGTCAAGTGGTTTGCACCAGTTGTACCCACACTTTAGGCCTCGGCTTGTCTCTAGCTCATGCCAGCTCCTTCCACACTGTCCTTGGTCCTCTGCCTTCCTACCACTTTGCTCTTCGCTAGCAAGGCCATCTAGTCAGCATACCTTCTCCCATGTTTCCCTGCCCCACACAACCTTGTGTGTTCTCCTGTAGGATGAGAAATCTAAGGAAGGGGTTGAACTGATCTATGTCTGTTCTAGAGAGCAGTAATTCAAACATCAGTCAATACATATTAGTGTGGAAAAAAGAGAAGACAGAAATAGGGTGCTCTCCAGGTATTTTTCTTTCCATTCCTGTTTTTCCATTCTCATTCCCTTTTCATGACCTCCACTGGTAATGAATCAACATGAGCTCTCACTGACACCAGGCACATAGGTAGCGACTCTGGAAAGAATCATGTTTTCTGTATTTCCTTGCCCTGTCACAACTTCTCAGAGCAAGGCACGAATTGCTTGTTTTCCCCAAACCCCATCTCCAGAGACATTTTCCAGTGATACAAAGCAGCAGCAGGAAAGTCCCACTAATGAGCAAGCAGATTCCTTGCTATTCCTTCTGTATGCAGCACTGTAAGTCTACATGGAACTTCATGGACCAGTAAAACACAAGATAAACTTACTTTTTCTAATATCTTCCATGTGGCTTCACTGTTGGTACCAGTACCTGTCACAGATGGAGCAGGAGCTGTACCCAGGGGAAGTGACACAGGCCCCCGTGCATCCCCACAGCAGAATGCTCTGGGGGAAGGAGCCCCCTGTTTGATGTTCCCGAGATAGGAAGAAACCCTATATAACCCAGATCAGAAGTGGGTGAGTTGTGCCCTCACCCCATGATTCCCCTTCACTGGTAGCACTCCAGGAACAGGACTTCAACACGTAATGCATATATCCATCATTGCACTTGGTTAAGTATTTTCATTGTGCTTGGTTAAGTATTTTCAGTAAAGCATTGGGAACAGCACTCTTGCAGGCCAAGAGAGAGTTACATGTTCATGCCCCAAGGATTTCCCACTCTAAGCTGGTCTCAAACACTAACGTGTTATAGCTTCCTCAGAAACTGGAAAATGAGCATCTTGCAGAGAACCCTCTACAAGCTAAGCTCTTATATTTAGCATTATATGCTGAAATAAATAAGGTTATACGCGAAATCCCACTATTTTCAAATGTCACTGAAATTATAATTCTGCAGGTCCTGATTTTGTGTGGCTTTAAATCTCATTTTTAACAGTGTAATAACACAAAAGTGGGGAGAGGAGGGAGAGGGAAGGGGTGAATTTATATGCAACAAATAGTTCTTGATTTTTCTATTGAGAGGCATTCCTGCTGAACAATATAACACTACATAGAATCATAGAATCATAGAATCATAGAATGCTTTGGGTTGGAAGGGACCTTTAGAGGTCATCTAGTCCAACCCCCCTGCAGTGAGCAAGGACATCTTCAACTAGATCAGGTTGCTCAGACCCCGTCCAACCTGACCTTGAATGTTTCCAGGGATGGGGC
>VYZW01054908.1:11998-30343 GCA_013401315.1 Balaeniceps rex
CGCTCCGGGGCTGGGCCGCCGCTGCCCGCTGCCCGCCGCCCGGCGGCCGCGCCGCCTCCTCCCGAGCGCTGGGCGAGTACGAGGAAGTTTTCAGGTCCTCCGTGGCGGAGCCCGAGACGGTCTGGGGACCAGCCGCCGAGCAGATCCAGTGGTACAAGCCCTGGGCCCGGGCCCTGGAGAGGGGCCGCCCAGGGAGCGACTCCTGGTGAGTCTGCCTGCCTGTCCCCGCTGCGGCGGAGGGGCCGGGGCCGGGGCCGGGGCCGGGGCCGGGGCCGGGGCCGGGTGGGCCGCGCGGAGCGCGGGAGGTCGCAGCTTAGCTGTAACAGGGACGGCTGCCTGCCGAGGGGCTGGGGGTGTGCAGGGTGTGGGGGTCGTGTGGTTAACATAAAGCTACCCCAGCGTGTATTTGGGGTGGTCAGCACGCCGGCGCTGATGAAGGAGATGACTGCAGAGCATGGAGGAGCTTAATGATTACACTTGGTTAAGCTTAATGATTAAAAGCAGTGTGGATGAGTGTGTTGGTGTGAGAGGGGAGTTAGCATGCACTGTGACAGGTGTAACGTGTGTGTGTGTGGTGTCTGAGTGACACAGGTGTGTGCACCTGATGCTCCCCTATCCAACCCCTTTTGGGCCTGGCTTGGGAACAGGGTGCTGTGAGCACGGGAAACAGGGCATCAGGTGCCAGGGGAGGTACGCGTATGAAAACACAGAAATGGCAGCTTTCAGAGTTGTTTAATCTTAGAAACTATCTACATAGGTCATAATTTAAAGGATGTGGTTAAGGTAATATTTTGCAAAAGCATTGGCATTGTAATATATATATATCTTTCCATGTGGTGAATGGCAAACTGCCTAAAGACAGAATGTGATAACCTTCTTATAAATTACTGGATAGGATTTTCAGTACTTTCTCAACAGTGATTTACCTGTTAAAATTTTGTGTTGATCACCGTCGCCTCTTTTTCAGCAAGTTTACATCATGCTCTTTGATCTTTTCTCAAGGAGAAGCTGATACAGGATAAAAAAGGCAAGGCAGGATGAGGGTCATCTTTGGTACATTGATGTTCTTTGACATTTTTCTATTTTTCTGGTTTGATTTTAACATAAAAATACCAATCATTCTCAAAATATAATTAAAAATATTAATCACTCTCAAATCTGCCCAAATGAAGAGATACAGAACGAGTAGAGTGGAGCTTGCTTTCTTATTGGTGTCTGATGTTATTGCTTGGCACCTCTAGTAGTGAAAATTGTTTATATCTCTTAAGCTGAATGTTAAACAGCACCCAGCCAGGATAAATCTCTTTAAGTCAGCAGGGCTGTATAGCAGTCAGAAGTCCTAAAATGGATGGATAGGGAGACCTGTGGTCCACTGACCTTGATTTCTAGGTCATGGCACCATTCAGAAAGGCAAGTAGGATTGCCCGTGTAATTAAAGACCATTGAGATCACTGGTACTGGCATTCCTGAAGAGAATAATGAAGAAGTCAATACAATGGTTACTTTTTAAGAACTAAGGAATGAGAACATAACACACGCTAGTCAGCATGGTTTTGCTATCAGATTCTGTCAAACAAATGTGGTTTGATTTGTTGAGCATGATAAGCTTGCTTGCTGAAAGTAACATGGTTAGGTCTTTGTAAAGCATTGTGACTTCTCAGATGACAGTTATTTAGTCTTATGGCAGGGATAAAGTTTCATGGGCCTAAGCCAGGCTTATCTTCCAGGGGTCTTTTCTGGCCTCATGTCTCACTTGCATCTTTCTCCTTCTGTGGATGCAGATTGCCACAGACTGAAATTTATCTCATTAATGTGGGCAAATAGCCGAAGGGATGACGTGAAAAGCCAGACTCTTTTCAGTGGTGCCCAGTGACAGGACAAGAAGCCATGGACACAAACTGAAACACAGGAGGTTCCCTCTGAACATCAGGAAACACTTTTTTAGAGGGTGACTGAGCACTTGCACAGAGTTGATTGTGGACTCTCCATCCTTGGAGATATTCAAAAGCCATCTGGACATGATCCTGGTCTACTTGCTCCAGGTGGATGTGCTTGAGCAGGGGGGTTGGACCAGGTGTGCTCCAGAAGTCCCTTCCAACATCAACCAGTCAGTGACTCTGTGGGATTATGCAAAGGTGCAAGTCTCTGAAGACTCAACATCAGGCCATAATTATTGTTTGGATGCCAGGTGTCTGTTGCTCTGCTGTGGATAGTAAAACATTAAGCAATTCAATTTTGTGTGATCCTCTCTAATGTCTTAATATGCAACATGCAATTTTATTTTTGTTTCCATTTAAGCTCACCTTAAGTTATAACAGGCTGTATGTGATACTAGTGTAGTTCTGTAACACCTCTGAAGTCCCAGATGGTTACCAGCATTCAGTGTGCTTAGCAGGATGACAGGTAGATAAGTTCTTTGAGGAAAAGACTGAATATAAGAGAGAGGGAGAGAATACAAGAGGCTCTTTCAGAAGACATACTGAAGAGAAAACAAAGAGGACAGAACAGAACTGAGGAAGAGGCCAGGCTTCCAAGAAAAACATAGCTTGCTGGTCTAACAGAGTAAAGATGTAGTTCTGGTTCAGAGGTTTACCTAGGAAGCAGTTTATGGAGACATTAAAAATAGTGTGAAGAAGTTCATGTTTGTGCTTCTTGAGTTAGAATTTATCTCCTGTTTTGGAGACGCATTACTAGGTCAATTAATAAGTATCCATTTATTTTCAGTATCTTTGGTTTTGATTGCCAAATGTGAGACTTATGGAAACAGATACTTTTCATGTATTTTGTGGTCTCATTTACTTCAGTTGAAGGAGGCGGCTAATGTATTTAAAATGTAGCTATAAGGCAAATGACAATTTGTCCTCTCTAAATACTGTAAGAGCATGAAAGAAATGTGCAGCATGCCCTAGTGCATTTTCTTTAGTCTGTTCCATTGGCAACACCAGCATTATGTAAGTGGGTTGCAAAATGATTTCCGAAAGGTATGTGATCAGTGTCACCATCCCCTGTCTGTTCTGTTGAAGCAGTAATCCCAGGTACCATTGACTGTTCTAACCTGCATCAGTGGCTGGTACAGTGCAAAACATCATCTGGTTTTGCCCACATCATGAATAATGAGAAGAGCAAAAAAGCATGGTTGGTCAAGAAAAGGATGAAGGAACTGGAATTGTTTGGTGTAGAAGCCGAAAAGGAGATCTGAGTTTTAAAACACATCAAATTTGGCTACAGAGAATTTGGCTACAAAGTTGAAGGAAAAACTGTTCTCTGAGTTGGCTTGGAAGAGGACAAAACTAGAAGTCTTAAATTGCAACAAGGTAGATGTAGATTTTAGACGTTAGAAAGAAAAATCTTTTTAATGCTAAAGGTAGTGAAACACTTGAACAGATTATTTTGGGATCATGTGGAATCCCAGTTAGAAAGGTTAAGCAAGTATTTCTTTAGGAATGATAGAAACAGTTTTTCCTAACGCATGCAGGCAGAGGGTAATTTTGCAAGTTATGTTTCTTCTCTGATTCAAAGACATAAGCGCAACATAAAATCACCTTCCAACTTTAGGAATGTTGCATAGATTGCTATTCAAATGTTGCTTACACTTTTAAAAAATGTGGCTGGATCAATTAACATAATATCATCTCAAAATATCTAATATTGTTGTGGTTTTGTCTAACACTTTATTCAGCTTCTGCTCTCACTTCATCTAGAAAAATTAAAAAAGAAAATCCAGTTGATTCCTGGGAACCTGGCTTGGAGAAGTATATGTACCCTGCATGGCATAAAAGGATTTTAGCAATATGCTTTTTTTACAGTTACGGTGCAAAATAATTTTAAGGTAGTTTTTTCTTTTGCATATATGCCAGCTTTATTCAGAACCTCTACCTTTTTTCTCTTTTTATTCTTCATTATCTTGCCTTCTGAGCCGTTGAATGAAGACTAAAAAGTGTCTCTGAATACAGCTACTTTGATTCTTAAGTTAGCAGATAGTGTTGGAAATTAAAGCATAACTTTTGAATATTTGAGTGAAGTGAATTAAGACATAATTATGTGTTGCCTTCTTCAATACTATACTTATTTCATTATTAGCAAGTAGGCTGTTGACACATCCAAAAAAAATACTGAAAGCAGCAAAAAAAATCTCCAGGCCGCAGATGGTAGATGTTAAGCTGTATGTAACAGGAGTTCCGCTATGGAAGACCTAACTGACTTGCTGTCGTGGTTTAACCCCAGTTGGCAACTAAGCACCACACAGCCACTCGCTCACCCTCCCCTCCCCCCTGGTAGGATAGGGGAGAGAATCAGGGGAAAAAAAAAAAAAAAAAACCCGTGGGTTGAGATAAAGACAATTTAATAGGACAGCAGAGGAAGAGAAAATAATAATAACAATAAAAGAATATACAAAACAAGTGATGCATGATGCAATTGCTCACCACCCGCTGACCGATGCCCAGCAAGTTCCCGAGGAGCAATCTCTGCCCCCCGGCCAACTCCCCCCAGTTTATATACTGAGCATGACATCATATGGTATGGAGTAGCCCTTTGGTCAGTTTGGGTCAGCTGTCCTGGCTGTGCCCCCTCCCAGCTTCTTGTGCACCTGGCAGTGCATGGGAAGCTAAAAAGTGCTTGACTGGTATAAATGCTACTTAGCAACAACTAAACCGTCAGTGTGTTATCAGCATTCTTCTCCTACTAAATCCAAAACACAGCACTATGCCAGCTACTAGGAAGAAAATTAACTCTATCCCAGCTGAAACCAGGACACTTGCCAATAGTAAAACATGAACAGAAGTTCAGCACTTTTGTGCCTCTTCTATCCCTAAAAGATTAATAGAGTAGTAATTTTAAAGTATGATTAAGGTAAGTGCATGTGCTTGAGATTCCTGTTTGTAAAACAACAGAAACTCTGGGAGACCTCAGGGCCAGGGTGAGATGGGAGGTGTTGAGCCCCATTCACACAGGCAGTAATTCCTAGGTGACTGCTGTAGGCAGCTTTGAAGAGGCTCAAAGGGGTCCTAATGTGGGTAACCACACTCAAATTATTAAAAAGATGCCTTATTAGATCTAACATGCATAATGTGGATTGTCAAAGTCTGCTGTTTTCATGGATGTATGGAAACAAAGACTTATAAAAAGGATAGGTAGATATCGTCAGAATATTGGTTTAAAATGTTGCTGTGAAGGAAGCTGTTTTGATATTATAACCAGTTTTAAATTCTGCTGTGATTTTTGACAGGAGGAACCCTGTCATTTTTTTTCCACCATAGCACCAGTAGACAGTAGATGAGCTCTTCAAAGAGACTGCTAGTGAACTGAAGCCAGTTCCTTTTATGTATTAGAATTGTTACTGTTGACTCTTTTTATTTGTTTTACTTTTCCTCTGCTCTGCTTGTTGAACGTTATTAATTTCTCAGCATTAGGAACAAAGCCTAAAAAAAGGTTCTTCAGACTTGGATTCATTTGGTAATTCATTGAGATAATTGTCTGGTTCGCAATAGATTAGCATTTTACAGTCCTGCTTATTATGGCAAGATATACTGGCAGCTCTTACAAACACCCTGCAGATCCACCTCTGATCTTTCTTCAGTCTGTTGGAATATTTTTTTCTTGATTTTAGAACTCTGTTTTAAATAGGAGTATCTCACGGAGATCCTTATTCCAAGACTGGGTCTTGGTTTCATGCTGCTGTTTCTTTCCAACTAAAGCTTATTCAAGCAAGTCAAAGCTCCTCACGGGTATTCATCTCCTTGGGAATCACTGAATCAACAGAAGATTGCAGCAGCACAGGGCAGCTTTTCAAAGCCAGGCAGCTTTTCTTTGTCAGCCAGAATGAGGTATTTGAGCGTGTCCTTGGGTGACAGTAGAGAAGCGAAAGTCTTGCAGTTGTGGTCATGGTAGGTGCATCTCTGCTTCTCTGATCCCGTAAGAGCCTCCCTCCTTCTGAATGGGGTAGCAAAGCTCTCATCACACTGTCCAGATAGTCTTGTTCTTTGTTTCAACTCGCAGTCACATCTTTTTCGCATACTTGTTCGCAAGCGATTATTAAAATTTTATGTGACAGTGTTGATGTTGCCATATATCTTTAGAAGAATCCAAGCTCTGGTACTTGCTCATGTTTTGACCATTCTTAAGTGGTTATGCATAGTAGCCCAGGTACTGCGCTCTTGTTCCCTTGGCCATATCATCCTACAGTGATTTGATATAAAAATCAATGGATGACCTGAATCCTACACAACTTTTATGACAGTAATACAGAGTTTCTGTATATTACATGAAACAACTCCCAATCCTTTATTGTTCATACAGTTCTTCTTTTATGGGAAGGGGTTTGTAGTACAGAATGTTTTTGTTACTTTCCTGGTCCCCCACTTTCTCCTTATTAATGGCGTTGTAAAGGAGTCACAATAAAAGATTGCTGCATCCTAAACATCCTAACTGCTTTTGGTTTAATAATTGCCATTCTTTGACAATAAAGACTATCCTATGGCATCTGTGCATATGGATATATGAATAATATATCAAATATGCTAATTTAGAGTAGCCCTTTACTAGAGAGGAGAGGTCAAGAAGGAAATACTCTTTTAACTAGTAGCGTGTTACTTTAGGCCATCTGTTTTTATTTCTAGTTACATTATAACAATATCACATTATCACAGTGAGTGTCCCTATAGAACTTTTTGGAAACTCTCAAGTGTGTGTTGCTCTTCTTTTTGCTGTAGAGAGACATGTGCAGATAGAAAAACAAACACAAAGAGCATTATTTAGAGTGTACTTTAATTTTTAGATTCTGTGTCATCTTTCAGTTAGTAAAGGTGCCTTCTGTATTTTATTACTTGAGGATTTTGCTGCACTTCAATTTTCTTTTTCTGTGTAAAATGACAATAAAAATGAAACCTGAGTTTGTAAGTATTTTTCTTTAATTAGAAGATGAGAATTTTCTGTAAATGTCTGGCTGTTGAAGAGGCTATGACTCACATTGCTTTACAGGGGATTTTGAGTCACTGATGTAAAACATGGTAATGTCACATGCATTATGAATGTCAGACAAATTTATAAGATTTTATAACTTCTGGGGTCAGTTTCATTTAGATATAGATGCTTGTATGCTTAACTGTTATTGCCAAGAGATGAGTAAGAATATTTTGAGTCCTGAACCTGCTCTTCTTAAGAGAGATATGTGTGCATGCCAATACAAAGTAGTGTAATCACACATTTTCATAATGTCAGATTATTTTATGTGAATGTATGCTTCTTCTGTGAAACCTTAGCTATAAAAATCGGAATGATTGATGCAAAGTAAGTTAAATGAAGACCAAGTTTAGCAGATTCTTAGTTAAGTCAATTAAGGTACTTAATTGACTTAGTACTTCCACTATTTTCACTAATAGGCCTATTTAGCTTTTTGAGTAAATTGTGATGTTATAGATTAAAAAATGACTTCCTGAACTGAGTGTAATGTTTTATGGGCTATATTTTAATTGAATGCTCTCATTCCTTAAAAAAAATGCAAGAAAATAGTCTTATTAGTTTGGAAGGCTGGCTGTTACGTACTTCCAACTTCTTTTTTAGGTTTGTAGGTGGAGAGCTGAATATCTGTTACAATGCTGTAGATCGTCATGTTGAGAATGGACGAGGAGACCAAATTGCCATTATTTATGACAGTCCTGTAACAAATACCAAAGAGAAAATAACATATAAGGAACTTCTTGAACAGGTATGTTTGAGAATAACCTTGTTACTGAAAATGGGCAATAAATATTGCACAGCAGGTAGATGCTAGAGAGGTAGAAATGGTCTACCTTGCTACTTTATTCCTTTTGCTGTGGTCATTATTGATGTATAAGCTTCAATACCTGTACCCAATTATACTGCATCTAAGAGGTTTTGTTCTTCCTCTAATTCTTCTTTTTCTTCTTCAGTTTAATAGTTTTTTCCCTGGTTGGTTAAATTTTGAACTTTTTTCTATTGGATTTCTTTTTTTCCCCCCTAACAGTTCCTTTTGCATATTTAAAAGGTAAAGCGAAGTATTAGTCAAGTCACTTGACAGTTGCTACAATGAGCAAAAATACAGTTCCAGTAGAAATGAAGATGCGTACCTTGTCTTTTCCTGCACATAACTGAGTGTAAAAACAAATTAAATTTGACAGGGAGGAGCTCTAAAGAGAGCTGCATCACCTGCCCTGCTGTAGGCTGTAGTGGGGGTGCTGGTGGCCCCACACTAGTTTTCTGTCTGGAAAGTCTGTGGATTTCGACTTCCCCATCGGCTGAGGTAGCTTACCCCCAGCTTGGGTCGTGAATAGCCAGTTCTGCATCAGCCCATTCAGATGTACTCAGTGCCTGACTGCAGGTTGTTGCCACCACGGGTGTTTGCAGTCTGCCTCGTTCACGGTTCTCCACTCTCACAGGCCTGAGCTGGTGGTTTGCCCTCACGCTGCTCCTCTGTTTAGCTGTTTTTTTTCTTCCAGTTATATGTAGCAGTTGCACTTGACACTAAGTGCAAAGAAATGTTGGGGTCAGACTCATATTCTTCCTTAATGTATTTCAACATGTGAGATGCATTAGTGTGAATGGAACACACTCACTCTACTTCTGATATGCACCTAGTGTCTGGAGTAATGTGAACCTACGGTTTAAAAAGTTAAATGAGCTTCACAATACAGAAATTTGGTTTGTGAGGGTTTTATTCCACTGTTGCAGGAAAAGAGAAGTCATACAGCTACAAAAAATGATAAACCTGTACTGCACTCTACTTTTTAAGGAAAATATAGAAAACATTTACTCCTCACCAGTTTTATGTTGATTTACGAAGTCCAAAAAAGAACTTAGAATTTACTATACAGTATGCTGGAGCTAGAACAACTAGTTTCAGTGTTTTAAGAAATCAGGAGACTTTAAAAGGGCCCAGCTCCTTATCTAATTTTATTATTCTTTTATAGATATATATTTTATATATATAATATGTTATAGATACACAATTTTATGTCATGTGCCATATATAAATAGAATATATACACATATATACACAAAATATATGTGTATATATGAAATCAATTTATACATATATATACCTATAAAAATACATACTTGTTTTATTTTAATGAAGTAATACAACATTTTAATGTAAATTATCTTAAGTGGGCGCTCTCTGTAGAAATTTCCTCTGGGAAGCACTTGAAAAGCAGCCTTTGTTTTGCTTTTTAAGCTTGATGTTGGTATTAAGTCTCCTAAGTTTGTGTATCTGCATTCTCTGTAAGTGTATTAAATGTTTTAGGATATGGCAGATTTGTGCAGAATGAGAAAGTTTTGCTAGTTGACGAACATATCCTATCCTCCACATTTCTTCTTACAGTAGCATTACCAAACCAAATGGAAGAACTGGTTTAAGTTCTCTGGGGGTACGTAGCAGAACTCATTCATAAGTTCATTATAATCTTGCTGGTAGCTGAGTCCTATCTAAATACTGTTTCTGAATTCTCTACAGTTTGCTCTTCTCCTTAATGAAAAGGGAATACAAGTGAAAGGCAGGATTTGAGATTATTATCTTGTCTGTTGAAGCTGTCTACTCCATTCTGTGGAATAAATTTAACTTGGTTTGCCTGGTAACTATTGGACACCCAGTAACAAAGGTATTCACAAAGAGATTTGCTGAAAATGGGAAAGACGTGGGCTGGTGTATTTTGTGTCACAGATCTTGTAAGGTCTAGGAGAGACTTTGAGAAAAGGCCTACCAAACCACTGTGGAGTGTGGGTGATGACATTTGGCTCACAGCCCTCAGTCACTGCTTGTCACTGTGTTCTCAGTCTGCTCAGTGTAAGCTGAAAGTACTATATCCTGTCGTTTTGAAATAGACTTTGAGTGCTCTGCATGTTTCATTATAGATCAGTATGAGTGCAGATCAGACATATGACCAAAGTTGATGAACCTCCTGGTGGGGAAAGAAGCCTTTTGCCTTCTTTCCTGCATTCTTTTCCCAATATAAAACAGCCTGACAGCGTGTATCTGTGTGCAGACTGTCGTTTGGACTGTTCACGTCCAACGAATGTTTAGTAGTCTGGCCAGTAAGCTGATAGTGTAATGAGGATGTCTTTTTCAGAGAGGCTGCCTGTTCAAAATATTTCTACAAGAGATCAGCACTTGAAGTGGTGGAATTCTTTCTGGCTTTTGGTAATTAAAAGTGGAGTTTATAGATGGATTCACCAGAAGTTATGTAGGATAACTGTGGGTCACAGGATGGGAAGATGCAGAGTTTTGTAGCAGGTTGGATCATTTGTTCCAGGACCAAACTCATGTTAAGGATGAAAAAAATGCCATAGGTGCTTGGATGGAGATAATAAGGCTCCTTAGGGAGGGTGAGATGACTTGAGCTATGTACTCAGGAAGCCTGTTGTTTTCAAACTATCCCTATCCTTTTTACTTGTTGCACTGCTGTTCAGATCTAAGATCTACAGTGATGCTGCAATTTTGAAGTTAAGCACCACTAAACTATAAGTAATTGAGAGAAATGCTGGAAGCTTGTGGATGTTTAGTACTTTTTTTTTTGGCAGAACTGGAATAGAAGGATTGCAGGGCAATTTCAGCAATTCTTTATTCATGTAAATAATAGCAAGATAAGTTTGTGTTAATATTCTGTGCAACTATACTGTCTTCACACTTGGAAAGTCTTGAGAATTACAGTTAAAGTGAAGTTGTACATAGTGCATACAGTTGCATTTTAAGTGTATTAATTATATGTTGTTACGGATGAAATCTTCCAAATGCGGAGAGGAGGAATTTGGCAAATTTAAGACATAACAGTCTTCCAGAATGTACTGATTGGGCTTTTTTCTTTACTGATGCCTGTTACAGGTGTTTAAATGAGGATTACGATGTTGGACTGAAGCCAGTGAAATGGGGATGTAGGTGAAAGTTTTGTGTATGCCTTGGGATATTCTCTAATTCCAGTAGTGAGATGGCAGGAAAAGGTAAGGGAGACACAAATTCTTTTAGAAATATTACTGAATCCGTGTAGTATTAGGGAAATACAAAGATACCCAGAAGAAATAAGGAACAATGGCTTCTGTTCATTTAAAAACAATTTTTCTGATTGTGTTGGAAAATAATACAATTTTCAAGTTAAGGCAAAGGTTGTTAGGTAGGTGAAAAATGCTTCTGTTTACGTCATTGGGTGTATTCTCTAGAATGCCTTACTTGCTAAAAAGAAATGTCACGAATTTGAGAGTCATATTATTTGCAGTTGTTGACGTTTGACAGATCATGTACACAAAAGCAGCATGACTTCTCTCTGTGATTCTTTTCAATAACAATGCACAGTTAACATGTTGGATTCAGTGCCGTAATAAATAATTTCTGAGTGTAGTAACACGATGGGATTAGTAAAACCAACCCCCGCCCAAGCTTCTGACAGCATTGAATGTTACAAAAATATGGATGAGAAAGAAGGGCTTCAGGTTATCAACAATGGGCTAGGACGTAATTTCTTCTGTAGGAAGGTTTTTTCCATAATTACCCACCCTAAAAGCATCTTCTTCCAAAATAACTGTATCAGCCATTGTCAGTTTGGATATATGTGTGTATCTGTCTTGCTCTGCTCATATCTCCTGTATATGACTGAGGAAGCACCCAGCTTTTGTTTTGTTTCTAGTAGTCTTCCTCATTCTTCATGCTTTGCTCCATCTTTTCTTTGCCTTCTGCCTTGAAAAATGACCAATTCCTTCTTGGCTAGAAATAGTGACTTTCATTTCAAGATATTTTTTCTCAGAGTTGCTTTAGAATCAAAACTAGAATACAGACTGTCGTGGTTTAACCCCAGTTGGCAACTAAGCACCACACAGCCACTTGCTCACCCTCCCTCCCCATGGTGGGATGGGAGAGAGAATCGGGAAAAAAAAGTAAAACCCATGGGTTGAGATAAAGACAGTTTAATAGGACAGCAGAGGAAGAGAGAATAATAATAATGATAAAAGAATATACAAAACAAGTGATGCATGATGCAATTGCTCACCACCCGCTGGACCGATGCCCAGCAAGTTCCCAAGCAGCGATCGCTGCCCCCTGGCCCACTCCCCCCAGTTTATATACTGAGCATGATGTCATATGGTATGAAGTAGCCCTTTGGTCAGTTTGGGTCAGCTGTCCTGGCTGTGCCCCCTCCCAGCTTCTTGTGCACCTGGCAGAGCATGGGAAGCTGAAAAAGAAAGTCCTTGACTAGTGTAAGCACTACTTGGCAACAACTAAAACATCAGTGTGTTATCAGCATTCTTCTCCTACTAAATCCAAAACACAGCACTATGCCAGCTACTAGGAAGAAAAGTAACTCTATCCCAGCTGAAACCAGGACAAGACAGAAAATCCTACTGAGACTGACAACCCAATTTTTAATTTTCTTTGTCTGGTAAAGCATCATTATCTTGATAAAACTGTGTGTTAGACTTCTTTAATGCTGGTTTTCCTTATCTTATTTAAATCTCAAATGGCATTCTTCGGTGCATGTCCTAGAAAGATTTAACTGCGAAGTCACTGGGGTAGCTCTTCAAAAACATCAATATTAGTATTCTTTAAAGGTTGAGACTAATCCAGAATTTACAAAGAGTGGTGTCCTGGGTTTTTCACATTCCGCACAAAAGACTTCCAAATGACACTGTAAAAGTCTGAAGAAGCAGCTGGAACTTGATCTCGCCTGACTGAGGATAGTTATACTGCAGCATGTCAACATCAGCTTTGCCTACAGTAATGTATAATTTGGTGCAGCTTGGGCAGATGAGTGAAGCAAAGCCATGCTGAATTAACTGCTGAGGCTTCTGACATTTCCACTATATGTGGTTTGTGAGTTTTACTTTGGACTAGGTTTAGTTTCATCCTTTGAACTGAATGTCCCATAGCTTACTTCAAAGCCATCTGAACATAGCTATTCCACAAATCTTTGCTTCCTTGACCTGTGGATTCCTGTAGGAAGTGCCATGCTTACCCTTCATCTGTCTCACTGCTGCTTGATTTCTCTCCCCACTCCGAGTGGGTGTTGTACAAATAATGGCCTTTTAGGGGAACATAGATGCTGTAGGAGTTGTGCAGAACACTATGGGCTATCCTTCAGAAGTGCCAGAAATTCCTTCTGAGGCAAATGGTTGTCTGGAACCCAGCTTTTCTGTGGAGTGAATTCCATGGCATCACTTCTGATAAAACATTAAATCCATGCCAAGCTGATAAGTATTACAGAATCCCCATGTCATCCCAGTCCCTCCTTGGAGACACACAGTCCACAGCCAATCTCCCAAACCAGGAAGGAAAATGGCCTTTCCCCAAAATCCCCAGCTTCCTCTCAATCCAAAGAGCTTCTTGGCATCTGAAAGAAGGAAGGAGAAATTACTGCAACTAACCGCAATCCGAGCAGCTGTCTGGCTGTAGGAGAAAGAAATATAAATCATCCTGATTTATATATTGTTTCTTGTTATTTGTGGAAGAGTACCAGCACCACTACCACCACTGAGTAGGTCCTTTATACACTGCATTTGAGACAGCACAGCCGGGGTTTTGTGCAGAAGCCTGGGAGGGCTGTTATCAAGGCATGCCATGCCCACGGCTTATGCAGTTGCCAGGACTGTGCCTGGCACACAGGCAGAGCTGGGATGGGGCAAGTGGTCTCTGACAGAGCTTGTTGCTCCACAGAACTTCTCTCACAGCCCCTGGGGAATCATCTCTCAAGGTATAGCCGCTCTCAAAGTCAATCCAGAGACTTACACCACCTTTCCACAGCTCTGTGATTGGTGCCCTAATTCTACCAGAAACCTCCTAAACACAGTCCCATGCTCAACACATGTACAGGAAAGGAGTATGTGCACTTACTCAGGTGGGCATCTGGACCACCGGTTTACAGTTCCCATTGGCTGCCATGGCAGAGAGGGGGCCAAGGGGATGTTCCTGCTTGTTGTCTCGCAGGGGTCCTCTGGGAGTTGCGGGCATGTAGATGTGTGCAGCATCATTGCCATGCTTTTCCCTAGACTGTGTCCTGGGACTGCTGATCCTGGGACCAATGGCATGGATGTCCTTGAATATCTGTGGATAAGCAGTGGGCTTGGTGGAGTGCTCTCCCCTCCCCTGATGATCTGTTTAAGATCTCTGTGGTAGGGGAACATGCACTGTACCACCTCTGAAGCATGGTTGTCCCACCTCTTCAAGAAGATGGTTTTCATCTATTTGAAATGAATGCAGCACCACTTGTCAGTCCTCTCCCACTTGGCAGCAGGCTTGATGTTGGCAACAGGGTGGTGCATCTGCTGGAGAAGCTTTTGCAGCAGTAGGAAAAGGAGGAAACGATAATTAAGAGTAATAGAAGAGTGAAGAGGCTGATCAAGGGGCAGGGGAAAGCAGCAATGAGTACATTCTTTAGTAGTCTTGGAAAAATGACACAGTAGAGAAGCTAAGAGCATAAGGCGACTTGCTGCCTTTGGTTTAGAGGAATGCGTATGTGACAAGGCTCTTTTTACACCATGAGATGCACTTCAGGATGTTTCAGGAGCTCTTGGTATTTGAAGAAACCTTTTGTGTCTAGCTTGCATTGAAGGACTCGACACTGGTGACACCCAGTCATTGTTCAACCTAGGAAGGTTTGAAATTCCTCTTTTGAGCATTTGGAGTGGTATTTCTGTCTTAGTATCTTCTAAGAAGAATTCTTTTGGCATGGACCAAAACTGCTTTTTGTAACTACTGGGGACAGCCGGGTGATTTACTTCAGAACTGCAGTACTTCTCCAAACCTGAACTGCTAATACAGATGTAGTATTTGTTTGGTGCCTGGGTAAAAATAAAGCCATGCTCACTGGGGGCTTACATTTGACAGAAGTGTAATTTAAGCCCAGATCTTCAAAGCTGAAAGCCTACTTGAGTTTCTTATTATATCGCTTGGTCTCAAGTGATTTTATTACTGAAGTGTCAAATATATTAAAGTGATAGAGCAATCTTAAACTTGAAGAAAAGCGGAGAAATAGCATGCTGCTAGGAAAATAGCAACTGTAAAATCTTGAGTGATGAAGTATGCTGTCTTAATGTAAACCATAAATGACAACACACTGTAACAAAGTGGAAGGTTTCATGGCTTTTAACAGTTTAATGAAATGTCACTATTCACTCTCCCCCCCGCTTTCTAGAAGGAGTGATTCCTTGGATGTTTCAGGGTTTCCACATCAACCTTAACGGCAATGTAAACCTGCTTTACGATGTTCCCTAGTCTTCCAAATAGGTGCAGATAGAGACAGTGTTTTATGATATATTATGTAGTCCAAGTGCTCCCTGGCTGTCAGAAGGATGAGGGAAAGGGCACAAAGAAAATCATAGATACCCATGTATTGTGTTGGGTTATTGTCTTCGATGACATTAAACTCTCTAGGGTGGGGACGTTAAGTGCAGGCAAGTGATTACTGGGTTTGGATGGAAGACGTGTGACATGTGGTTCCTGTCTGCAGCATGCTACATATATTCTGCTTTAAGTACAATTTACCCATGATAGGTTTCAATAAAAATGACCTAAGTACATACAGATCTCTTCACTGTCTCCCTCCTACAGCCAGGTACCAAAGCTTGTATATAGGCACTGGGTGTCTTCGATTACAAAATTACTAATTATGATCTTTAAATGATGCCTTTTTCCTTTAGCAGGCAAACATTGCCTGTTTCATCATCATTAATAATTATCAAATAATAATAATGAATAATAATAGTAATCCATTGTGTTTAACTACTTATTGCCTACTATCCACACTTACACTGAATATAAAATTACTCATTAAATATTGTTTTCATTGCCTCTGGCCTTTTTGTCAACACTTTGCTTGAGAGTCTCACAAGCAGCAAAGATAAGGATTAGTTTTCTCAATTCTTTGAGATAAGGTGATATTAGCTCTGTGTTACAATGTGTTTGCAGATTTTAATGTTTTCACAGTAGGAAGTACAGAAAAGGAATTTACCTTTCGAAGTAGAGTTGTTATCCTTACTTATAATTACTTTCACCAATCCTATCTAGAAATGACTGTAAATGCCGATGGTATGGCAATAAATTCTAGTTGTGTACGTGTCCAGGCCTTGTTGATTTTTGTTGGGTTTTGATAGCATATGTCAGTTTTATAGAGTATTGATACGTATTAATAGGTCTAGAATTAAAGATAATTTCTTATGATAATCAGTAACATTTAATGTAAGAGGTCTGTTACAAATAAATCATATACATACCTTAGTCTGCGCAGGTTTTCAGCTTGGTATGGTGATGACTTTGCCTTATAAACATATTCTCTCTTGCGGCTGAAAATAACAGCAGGGATTTATGCAATGTTTATAAAAAATGAAAGCTATGCTGTTATCTTCTGGTGCAAGCATGCATGCTTGGGGCTTCTATATTTCCATTTTCTTAAATCCTCAGGCAGAAGTGTAGAAATATGCATAGTTTGATTGTGGATGAGCTGTGTATTTAATGGAAACACAGGTCAGATGTATCTGGAGCTTCTGGATGTTACTGTCTCAGGTTGCTGAAAGTCTGAACATGTGTTCCCACTGAAGAGAGAAGCAGCGATTAACGCTATATTATTGTCTTCAGTACATGTATCAGGTAGGCTTCTAGGATTGAATGTAACTGCCCCAAGTTTTCTTGAATAGGACCATAAAAGAAAGAGCCTAATGCCTACAAATCTTGGAAAGTAACAGTGGTACTAGAATTTGAAATACTAAACTGGAATAAGGTAACTCTTTAAATAGAGAAAACTCAAATTTGATGAATAATATAAATGAAAGTAAAACATTTCAAAGAAAATCTACCCTCCTGAGTAGCTCATCCTTGAAAAAGAGGGCACTTCCCTCCTGTCCTGCTTGCACAATGTGTATTATGGGCCTAGGCTGCTCCCATTGCTTGCATTATTTGCTGGGTCACTGAAAACATCTCTTACTGCTTCAGAAGCTTGGGTATTTTCTGTTCTACAGGCAACATCCCCCTGCTGCTCTCATGAGTTTGTCTCCCCTTTCCTTTCTCTTCAGTCTGATAGTACCTGAAGAAAAGAGTCTTTCATGAGACTAAATTTTACTTGAAACCTTATCTATGTGATATAATGAATAAATAAGGAATAATGCTGTACAGGTAAGATGTGGGGAATTCATATATGAGTAGATTCATATTACACTGATAGTGAAAGAAATTAGAATGTTTAAACCTCTTATGTTTATTGTAGTATTTTCTAGTGAATGGCAACCTCTTAAAGAAGAGTTTTACTACTTTAGGTAAGAAGAGTTCCCCTGTAAGGCAGAGCAACTCCTTTGTTCTGAACTTAGATTTGTATGTCTTCAGGTATCCCAAGAACTTCCTAAAGAATGTAACTTTTTAGTCTTATCACTAATGTAAAACTATTGCAAACAAAACTGTTCTTGTTACATTTGACTGGTTAGTAACTTGTGCTTACGGAGTATTACAGTTTACAACTTCCTGGGATTGTTCTGCTTCCATCCTGTTTCTTATTAGCTTTAGTCTACTTTGTTTCTTCTTAGTCTACAGTTTTTCCTGTTAACCTATTAGCCTATGTTTTGTGCACAGTTACATGCAGTTTTACCTCTATTACTAATATACCTCTACACACTGATGTCTAATTGAAAAATTTAAAGGCAGTGAGCAGGTTTAGATACTGAGTGTTACACAACTGTCAGCCTCTGGAATTCGAGAAACCTCTGACAGCTGTGTTCATTCATTTGCTCTTGAGGAATTAGTAATCTGCTTTTCCTTCAGAAAATGCTACATTTCCATGCTGCAACAAGCAGGTCAGGACAAGTGCACGGTGCTTGTCACAGGCTCCCGTGCTTGCTCTTAACAGAACTTACTATGTGGTAAATTTCTGTCCTGGTGTACTAATGAAATATTCAATACTACTTTTGTGACAGAATCCTGTTACTGTCAAGGTAATAAATATTTTCTCATGGTGATACAGATGGCTGACATGGCTGCTGTCCTATCACATCTCTTGAGTTCCAGTCCTTTGGTGCCATGCACAGTCTGTCTTCAGGCTTGTGCATCCCAAAAATGAAAATCTGAAAGTGAGAGGGAAAATGATTTCTTAAGTCTAAATGTATTTCTCTGAATTTGTATTTACATTTGGTTCAGGGGATAATATTTCTTGTCTTGGGTTCTTCTCAGTTTACAGCACTGTAGTAGAGAAAACATTACTACGTATTGATTTGTGTTTTAAACTTAGCTAGTTAGGACAGTATTTGCGTTATGAAATGCCCCGTTTACATCCATTCTTAAAAGCTAAAATTGAGAAATATAAGCAGTTATCTGGATAAAAGAAAGAATAGTTAGACTGTCATTTAAAATTTTGCGAAACATTGCTA
>VYZW01054908.1:32690-57041 GCA_013401315.1 Balaeniceps rex
ACTTTACCAGCTTACCTTATCTTATCTTGAATTTTAAATAGGTCTGGGAATTCTGCAAAGTCCTGCAGCTGATAATTTTTACTCTTGTCAGGTATTGGCAGTTACAGACGTTCTGCGGTGAATTGTGGTGAAGTGATACAGAGCATGAGAACAGGAATTTCTTGTCATCTTTCTTTTCACCTGAATCTGGGAATATATAGTTTGGAATATTGAAACAATAGATACTTTTGAAGGACATTAACTATGTTTTGAGAAATTAACATGACATCTGTTTAAGCACTTTATCTTAGTAAACTAGGAAAACTGAGGAGGATACTTAGAGAACAATATGCTTATATGCCTATTTGATAGGGTAGTTGCTATGCCTTCAATAACCAAATTTTCTCATGTTTTTTGAACCACAATAATTATATAGCAATTCCAGAGGGCTTTTTAGATTTTAAGTCCAAACCCTGCAAAATAAAATGCAAATAATGGAGTTTTCCAGACATGCGATTTTTGAAAATGCTTCGCTAAAGCAGTATTATGATTTGCAAGTGAACAACAATTCTTTGAAATACAAAATGTACAAGACACCCAAGTTATTCAAAACTACCTGTTACTACCTTCCGTTCCAGAAATACTGTATTTCTCACTTATTTACAGTTGACACATTTGGAGATTTTAATAAGGTTTCCTTGAAAAAATGAGCTAATATTTTGTAATAGTTTATTCTGAATAAGACATGGTTCCTGTGCACAGGTGTGGCTATGAATGGTTACCCCTACTGCTCATCATAAGATGATCCAACCTTTTGAGTGATTAGGCATCAAGCTCAGCTGCTGGTACATAAGATGTACAATTGCCTTGTAATAGTTGTGCTCCTGTCTTGTCTTCTCTTGAAGCACTGTTTATTTTTGGAATATGTATTGTAGATTAGAAGGCAGTATCTTGCTTTTTATTTTTAACTACTTGTATGGTATGATTTAGGTCTCTTTCTTTAGAGCATTGTATAATATCTGGCAGAACTAAATGTGCACGGCAATCTGACATGGATCATCTAACTGCAAAGCCAGAGCAGTGCCAGCAGGTGCAACAGAACTATATAATGACTACAAAACCACTGGGTTTCTTTAAAATGCGTGTCACTTTTTTTAAGGAGGAGGGAGGCACAGCAAAAGTGCAGTAAGTTTGAGCATAGGCTTGTGATCAGGTGTGTGGCTGTGCCACAAAGAGAAAAGAGCTTTGTGTGTTGACTAGTGAGGGCCTGAGTGCTGGATCTCTCTGTAAACCTCTTCATGATACTCCTGACATTTTGTGCCCCAAAGGTACTTGGTTTTCAGTTTGGGCTTTTTGCAGCTTTATTAGTTGGCCCAATAAAATGTATTTATTGCTTTTTCTAAACTTTGCCTTGTATGCTATTAGAGACTATAGAAGAATTTGAAGGAGATGTCTTTACAACAGAATAAAATTGTTGGTCTGGTACTATCAGGCCTTGCTTCATCTCATTTCTACTTCTTCATATTGTTTATTCTTTTTTTTTCTACAGCTCACTATCACTGGCATTCCTTCACCAGCAAACCTTTGAACTTTCCTGGTTTTCCGTCAAGCTAGTTATATTTCTATCTAATCTTATTGTGCAGGACTACATGGAGCCACAGAAGAGGTGGGAAATGGGTATATAAAAGCAGTATGGGAGCAGAGATGCAGGGAAAGTAATGTCAGTAGGCAGGGAGGTAAACCACTAGAAAACAGCAGTTAGAGCCAGTAATGGAGCTTTGATTTGCACAGAGTGATCCATGATGCTTCCAAGTAGTAACCCTCACTTGGGAAATACATCACCTTAGCCAATTTAGTATTGGTTATTTTTAGACTTCCTTACTGCATACAAAGTAGTTGATGAGCAGAGGCAGCGCTATTTACAAATGACTGTAAACCTGGCATTGACAACAGTCTTTCATCTTAACAATTGCATAGAACTGTGTTGTTATCTCACATTAATTACAGTCTAATTTCAGGGTAGCCTCCAGATGAATTTTCAGTTTAACTGCATTGTATTGTGTCATCTTTTATTAAAATCGGTGCATCCCAAAAGAGAAGGATGACAAATGCTGAAATTTTAAAGCTCATCTGAAATGTTTATTTTGAATACAAACTAGTTAGCAAAGTTCCCTGAATGGCAGATTTGGTCAGGAAACAGTTTATTATTGCACAAGAAACCAATTTAATCTGTGCTTTCTGTGCTGAGTTTAATGCACTGTGGCATTGTGGTTTGTGCCTACTTAATGAGATTTCTGCTAATGCATACGATTAGTAAACTAGTTTGATCAAACTGAGGGGCATAAGATAAATATACTTGTAAAACTCCAAAAGCAAGGAGATTGAATACTCATTCTTCTCCAATTAAAATGTGTTCTAATACATAGTTTCTTTGGTGCTACCTTTTATTTCCTGAAATACAAGAAATAAAAATACTGATCTTGGGACCTAAGTCAAAATAGTTTGTATGCAGATTTCTTGACTTAGGAAATCTTACCTAACACCTGAGGTTAATTTAATGAAAAAGATGCTAAATTCACATTTGGAAATAGAAATTATTCTAAAAAACCCCAGAACTACAGAAATCTGATTTTTAGTGGTTTTGCATCCTGAATCATGCAACCATCACTTGAAAGACTCTAGCTTTACTTCCCTGGTGTGCCTTATGACTTTAGCTTATTCTCTTCCTGTATTTCTAGTTTCCTGTCATCTCTTGTTTGCCTTAATTTTCCTCTTTCCCCTGTTTTCCCTCCTGTGCCATTTAATTGCAGGCTGGAAAAGAGCCAGCAAAGTGCTATAGCTAGTTTTGAAATATGCCGTTGCGTGCAGGCAGATAATTAGAAAGCAGGCTAAACAGGACAGATAATTGTTGACATCACTGTACCACTTTTCCTTAATGGAGGGGCTAAGATGGAGATGGGTTTTTCTCTCTGTTCATTAATTTTGTACAACTTACAGGAACTTAATAGTGTTGATTTCTTACTCAAATTTGGTTGAAAATGGAGAAGAGTGTCAGATGTTGTTGGTGTGCTCCTGAACAAAAACCAGATGCATGAACAGCAAGATCACACAAGCTTGATTTCCTTAGAAAACTGATCTAAACCCCTGTTTCTAATTATGTGAAGATAGATTTTATACCTTGAGTGTCATTAATCAAAGAAGTTCATGGAAAACTTGTTATTAAGTTACATATATAAAATATATTGCAAATGTATATATTAACAATCCAACTTCTTTATTTTAGCCCAAACTTATTGTAACAGCAAGTTTTGGAGTAGAACCGAAAAGGAAAGTGGAATACATATCCCTCCTAGAAGGAGCACTGGCAAGGGTACAGAGCAAACCTGATAAAGTTCTCATTTACAAGCGACCTAATTTGGTGGGTGTACAGTTGTTGTGCCTTTATGTTAACTTTCAGATGTTTATGTAATGCATGTGCCTTTTCTCTTTTACAAGTAAAATTTTTGGTGTATCTGTTTGTAGTTTGTTTTTGAATTTTATGGGGGAACTTTATATTCATAAGATTTAAATAGTAAATAGAACTAATGCAGCAGAGAGATTACCGTACGGAAAATTGAATAGTACTGTACAGAAAATTGAACCGTACATGTTTTTCGACCCAATTCCATTTATTCCATCTGTTTTTCTTTCAACACTTTTCTATTTTTCAACGGGCAGGGCCATGTTCCTCTTGTCCCAGGTCGCGATCTTGACTGGGAAGAAGAGCTTGCAAAAGCACAGCGTTATAAATGTGTCTCCGTTCCCTCAGACCATCCACTTTATATTCTGTATACATCTGGAACAACAGGCTTGCCCAAGGTAAAGGACTATCTGTAGTCTAAGTGTCTGTGACCAACCTATTTGCAATTCCACTTGAGAAAGTATTTAATTAAAAAGGTTGAAAATGTTTGCCAGTGCTCAGTGCTATAAATGATAAGCATTGCTAGAAATGGTTTAATCTCATTTATTCACATTTCACTACTTTAAAGTCAGTGTCTAGGAATAAATCACGTTTGTTTATTTAAATAGTAGTAATATAAAGATAAACTGCTTTTACTTCAAAATGTTTGTATAGTATTAACTTTTGAGGACAGCAGAATGTCTTTTATCCATTAATATCTTCTGTGTTTTAACTGAGATAAGCGTAGTATAGTCGCTTAATGACAAGATTAGTTAATATATCACTTGTGTGATAGCCTTTATTGCTGAATAGTCTTTGCTTATTCATTATTTACATATTAGCTAATCTTCCCATAGATAAAATGTAATGAATGACATTACAGATTAAATGGAATTAAGCATGTTCTGAAGGCTTGTGTTACTGAACAGTTCTGAGAACATAATTCCCATGAAAATGAAAGTTTAGATTGAGTAAGTGAAAACTGACATAGAATCATAGAATCGTTTAGGTTGGAAAAGACCTCTAAGATCATCAAGTCGGACCGTTAACCTAGCACTGCCAAGTCCACCACTAAACCATGTCCCTAAGCACCACATCTACACATCTTTTAAATACCTCCAGGGTTGGGGACTCAACCACTTCCCTGGGCAGCCTGTTAAAATGCTTAACAACCTTTTCAGTGAAGAAATTTTTCCTGATATCCAATCTAAACCTCCCCTGGCGCAACTTGAGGCTGTTTCCTGTTGTCCTGTTGCTTGTTACTTGGGAGAAGAGACCGACACCTACCAGGCTACAACCTCCTTTCAGGTAGTTGTAGAGAGCGATAAGGTCTCCCCTCAGCCTCCTTTTCTCCAGGCTAAACAACCCCAGTTCCCTCAGCCACTCCTCATAAGACTTGTGCTCTAGACCCTTCACCAGCTTTGTTGCTCCCCTTTGGACACACTCCAGCACCTCAGTATCTTTCTTGTAGCGAGGGGCTCAAAACTCCACACAGTGTTTGAGGTGTGGCCTCACCAGTGCTGAGTACAGGGGGACAATCAATTCCCTGGTCCTGCTGGCCACACTATTTCTGATATTAGCCAGGATGCTGTTGGCCTTCTTGGCCACCTGGGCCCACTGCTGGCTCTTATTCACCGGGCGGTCAACCAACACCCCCAGGCCCTTTCCCACCGGCAGCTTTCCAGCCACTCTTCCCCAAGCCTGTAGCATTGCATGGCATTGTTGTGACCGAAGTGCAGGACCCAGCACTTAGCCTTGGTGAACCTCATACAATTGACCTCAGCCGACATAGGGCATTCTTTGAAAATGTTTGCTTTCAAATGTCAGTTAGTCTTAATGATGTATTTTTAAAAGATCTTATTTTAAAAGCAAACTCTTGAGTGTTTGCTTAGTACTTAGAATTCTCTTTTAAAGTGTAGAAGGCAAGTTGAGTATAATTTTCTGGTGGTGGTCTTACCACCACAAATTCAGAGACAGTGTCACACATCCCTGGATATGGCAGTGCTTAGACTACTACTAGAAAATTATTTAATGATGTGGCCTGTAAAGTTCAGAATCTGTGGAGAGGTAAGGGAAAACAAACATCAGTTTTGCTGAGAAAAATGGCTTCTGCTTTTGCCTTGAATGTGGGCGCTTTAAAGCAACATATGTATCTTGAATCATTTAATTATATTGTCAAAAGGTCCAAGATAAGATCCTTTGTTACAACAGATAATTTTCTTGACTGTTAGTTTCAAAATATAGTATCTCAGAGATAAAAGTTCTCAGAAGTTTACTTCACTGTGTTGGCTCTCCAGAGAAAAATACAGACACCCTGAATGAATCTCCCTTATAAGAGGGAGAGTGTCAACTAGCACTAAGCTACAATGAGTAACTTAATGAATGAAATAACTTTTTTATTCATTTAAGGAACTTGCTTTTAAATGGTCATGCAAGTAAAATTACTCAGTTATGAGTGTAACAAAACTTTTGTTAATCTCAGAACAGGGACGAAGTTAGAAGCTGAGACTAAGAAAGGCAATGTGCTTTCTGAGATTTGTGAGGTGTTAGTTAACCATTCTCTGCTGTGGCAGTCTCCATTTTAATGAGTTAATATGTCTCTACAGTCCTTCCTTTCTTGGACGAGGCCTGAAAGTGCCTATTTCATTCTATTAACTACATAAAGAGAATGTACCATGCCTAGTGCAGACAGATAGTTGCATTGTAATGTCTGCACTGTAGACATTTGTTTGGTCAGATGAATCTCACCTGAATTTTAGTTCAGGACATCAGGACATAGTTTACTTAATTCTCTCTTATAGAAACACTGTACTAGAAGATGATGAAATGTATATTAAACATACAAATATTACAAAATATTTCAAAACTTTTCTTATTGACAGTGTTCCAGAGCCGGGTTTTGGCTTACAAAGGTGCAGGGTGCTATTGATACTCTCTCGTTCTAATTTTCAAATCCCTCTTCTAGGGTAAGACTGGGATGTTCTTCATGTTGCATTTGTATGTATACTTCAGGCTAGATATTAGAGCTTTCAAAAATAGACATCTGGTTTAAGCCAATTTTCTGACATCTTTAAAAAGAGTCAGTGCAGGAAGAGGGGTACATTTCAGGGAGTAATTCACCCCTGTTATTTTAGGCATCGCTACTCCACAGGTGCTCCTCTTTTCCAGTGATGATAGACTAGACAATGAGTTTGAAACATGCCTAGCATTTAGATGGCCACAGTTTAAGTGAGGTAAATACTCAATCTCTTATTTTTTGTCAGCATATGTTGACTAAATATTTGTATATCCAATTTTAATGAGAGAGTTCTCGTCTTTGGTAGTTATTTTCTGAAAACTATTGTCATTTAGGGCTTGGATTGGCATTTTTTTGTTTGTTTTATTGTATGTTTGTTTGGTTTTTTTTGTTTTCCAAAATTACTTCTTCAGTGGGAACGCTAGCACAAGCATGTACTTGTCGGAATGGATCCTTTTATTAAGTGAGGAGTATTGAAATTAAACAATTTTATTACTGCTAAAAACCTCAAAATTTCATTGAAGACAGGAATATCATTGCATCCTTCAAATTATCTTAAAAAGTCAAATTTTCTCATTTAGGGTGTTGTCAGACCAACAGGTGGCTATGCAGTTATGCTGAACTGGACGATGTCAGCTATATATGGACTTAAACCTGGTGAGGTAATACTATTTAAATGTCATGTAAATTTTTTTGAACTCCTCTTAAAAACTCCCCACTATATTTATGTTTTTATTTCATTTTAGGTGTGGTGGGCGGCTTCTGATTTAGGCTGGGTTGTTGGTCATTCCTACATTTGCTATGGACCTCTCCTTCATGGGAATACTACAGTTTTGTATGAGGTATGATCCATTCTAAAAAGCCAGCCTTTGAAAAGGCAGCATCTCCTCCTGTTGATGATCCTGATGATCCTGTTTATGCCTGTCCATTCTTCATGCTGTGTATATTTAAATTGTGTGTACATCTTCAGTGTTTATACTCTTCTGTCTGTTACAGTAATTTGTAAGGAAAACTTACTTCACTATCCTTCAAACTTGTCTGCTTCATCTATGTGACTGGTGATGGTCAGTGGGGCAAGGAACTCCAGAACAGCAGACCTAGAAATGGCAGATGGTGGAGTGTACCTGTGTGTCTGACGCTTCAGCCGTAGGCCATTAGACTACCTTTATTATGGATATAAGAGAGGATGTTGTGTTTTGCGTGTCTGGAAATGACAAATTCTTACTGGATCTGAGTTGGAGGCAATTGGGAGCTCTATGGTTGGAGACAGAACTCTAAAGAAGACTGGAATCTTCTTTCTTCCCCCTACCGCTGAAGGCACCTGGAGCCAAGACTCAGATGACATTCAGGTCTTGGTCTTTCTTGGGGAATGAAACTCAGTGCGGTGGAGAGGAGACTAGTCCAATTAGAGTGGCCTGCTGCATCCTAACTTTGGGGCTCAAAAAAGCAATCATGCTGCCTTACATTGTTATTTTTTCAGAAATTATTGTTGATTCTCTAATCGCCAGGCAAGAAGATACAGTGTTGCTTGAACCATCTTCTTTATTCTTCAGGGAGTGAATCCAGTATCCATCAGTGATAGTGAAAGACATTTTATGTAAAAGCACCGACATTGTTAGCTCTTAAGCATGCTGAGACTTGGTTGCCTGCATTTACCTGACATTAGGAATTCTGGACATATCCCAGCTTCTCCAACAGTATGCAGAGTGAAGCCCACCTAGTAATTCTTCTGTCTTTTTCAACAGTCCTAGAGGCAGAAGTTGTTTTAGCTCTGCCATTGTGGCATGCTGATCACCTCTGTTGATTTGTAGTGGTAATTAGAAATGTGTGAACCATTAAAGGAAATCTAATGGTAACTCATGGCAGAGCATACAAGAACTGCAAAAGTATAGTGAATGTACTGATACTGAGGGCATGAAAAAGCACATGAAACAAGCTTTGATGACATTGTGAATATAGCAGTTGTTAGAGCACCACCTGTACCCAGTGTTTGTGGAGCAGGGGAGTCAGCATGACATGGTGGAAACATACTGGTTTACAGACCGTTGTAAGTACGGAAGTTCTGCATAAGGAGATGTGTATTATGATTAAACTTTCTCCATCTTCCTGCTAATACAAGTGAAGATGACCATACTAGAACAGAAATGGGTTGTTACTGTTTTCAGGAACAAGCATTATCAGAACAATCCTTTGGTGTTTGCACAACCAGTTAAGTTGGTATTGGTTGAGTTATGCTTCACTGTTATGAACTTATACACTGCTGTTGGTGGGTAGCTGGTACTGGGATTGTGCCTGAATTTTGAGTAAATGTGTTTCTGAATCCTGGGGATACTGAAGAAGCATGAACAGTTGTAGTAAGATGAGGTTGCTTCCAAAATTGTTTGGATGCTGCTGCATCAAACACTGCAGAACTGACTGGTGTTTCCTGCATCCTGTTTTGGAAATTACAAGTATACTTTACTGCTCAAAGTTCAGTTTACAAGCTTATAAGCGAGATTCTAACAAGCAGAAGATGCCTCTTAAAGCAGGTCAAGAATCCTCAGGTCCAGAAAAGCAATGGTCATTAGGGGTGCATCTACATGATTCTATCTACGTGATATTTCAAATCACAGCAGTCATGCAGTTCTGAAATGAGTCCTCTGATTGTCATTGGTTATTGATTTGGTTCACAGCGTGGCTTTAGATATATGAATGACATCTATACAGAGAAAGCTAAGACAGAAGCTTTGCCACTTGGGATAAAAGGGTAGGATCCAATGAGTGGGACTGCACTGCTGTGAAGTTCTCCGGAGCAAATGAAAAGTACATGTGCCAACAGAAAGCTATAAAACTGTCAAGAGCTCTCTCCTTATTCTGAGGTACTTCTCATGCTATGCAAAAGGGCCAAATGCTATGTGCCTCTTCATATTTTCTAATGCCTGCCAGATGTCTGCTTGTTCTGACTTTCAGCTGCTCCTTTATTTCTTCCAAGCTTTGGCTTCTATCTTCTTCACCAGCCCTATTTCTTTTGCTGTTCCTTGTTTATGAACAACATCTTTCTTATAACATGATTAAAATTATTTTTCCTTTCCTACGGCTACATTTTGCAGTAGTGACAACTGTTGCTTTGGCCTCCCAGAACATTGAGCTAGGGGCAGCCTGGAGCTTGACAACATATGCTCTGAAAGGCCCAAAAGTTTCTTGAGCATATGCACCACCCTGTTGCCAACATCAAGCCTGCTGCCAAGTGGGAGAGGACTGACAAGTGGTGCTGCGTTCATTTCAAATAGATGAAAACCATCTTCTTGAAGAGGTGGGACAACCATGCTTCAGAGGTGGTACAGTGCATGTTCCCCTACCACAGAGATCTTAAACAGATCATCAGGAGAGGGGAGAGCATTCCACCAAGCCCACTGCTTATCCACAGATGTTCAGGGACAGCCACGGACATCCAAGGACATCCATGCCATTGGTCCTAGGATCAGCAGTCCCAGGACACGGTCTAGGGAAAAGCATGGCAGTGGTGCTGCACACGTCTACATGCCCGCAGCTCCCAGAGGATCCCTGTGAAACAACACACAGGAACATCCCCTTGGCCCACTCTCTGCCACGGCAGCCAATGGGAACTGTAAACCGGTGGTCCAGATGCCCACCTGAGTAAGTGTGTGTACTCCTCTACTATACATGTGTCGAGCATGGGACTGTGTTTAGGAGGTTTCTGGTAGAATTAGGGCACCGATCGCAGAGCTGTGGAAAGGTGGTGTAAGTCTCTGGATTGACTTTGAGAGCTGCTATACCTTGAGAGATGATTCCCCAGGGGCCGTGAGCTGTGAGAGAAGTTCTGTGGAGCAACAAGCTCTGTCAGAGACCACTTGCCCCATCCCAGCTCTGCCTGTGTGCCAGGCACAGTCCTGGCAACTGCATAAGCCGTGGGCATGGCATGCCTTGATAACACAGCCCTCCCAGGCTCCTGCACAAAAAACCAGCCACACTGTCTCCTCCTCTCCTCAAATGCAGTGTATAAAGGACCTGCCTTGTGGTGGTAGTGGTGCTGCTGGTACTTCTGGCCACATGTCAGATCCTGTCCCTGCCCTGCAATCAGCTGCTTGTACAACAAATACCATTCAGGATGATGTCTTTGAAATGCAGTCGTTACGGTAGTGGTTGTTGGCAATATATGATCTCTTCCTCTGCCCCAAGTCACCTGGGAAAGGTCATAAAGGGAAGGGCACTGTGGGCTGGGGTAAGGCATAGTTGGATTAACCAGGTTTGCCCAAAACAAATGGATTGAATGCAGCAAGGGAGTGTGTGAAGCACACAGGTATGGAGGAGAAGAAAACTGAGGACAGAGAGAAGTATTGGGAATCAGTTCCTTTTTAATCGTTGAGTAACATTTGCCAGATTGAAAGACATCGATGTGCAGTGGTATTCCTCCCATCCCACTCCATGCCCTCATGAATGCTCAGTGGGTTGGTGACTGTCTTCAGAGAAGGAACAGACAAAGTCCTGACACAAGTGCATTGTTGGATGCCTCACCTATGACAAAGAGAGCAGAGAACTGAGCATCCAGGTCCTGCAGAAGCTGTGCTCAGTGTTTCAGCCTGAAGGAAGGTCTCAAGGATGTCCTCACAGATGGTTCAGACTAAAAGTGATACCCTGGATTTGGAAGGTATTGGAAACACTTGCACAGTGTCTGTCCCACATAGCCCGGTGTCTTTTCAGATGAGCAAATGTAGATTGCGGTTCCATTATGCATTCAGTAAAAGCACAGTTAAATTAGGCCTGTGCTGCACCATTGTCAGAGTGTACTTTATGGTGTGGGGCGCAGGGGTGTGCAGCATCTTCCATGATGGCATTGACGACATCATGAATGATCCTGTCCCTTCTTGGCAAGGAGGCACTGGCCTATGATGTGCTACTGTCATCTACATGAAACAGATGAAAGGGACAGCATGACACTTCCTAGAAGACAAGTCTCTTCAGTCAAGGGAGCAAAGATCTGTAGGATAGCTTTCCATCAGAAAACTTTGAGCTGCATTTTTTGTCCAGTAAACAAGGCTAAGTCTAGTCTAAAATAAACCTCAAATAACATCTAATGGAAGAGGTAAAGAGCATTAGCATGAAATTGTTTGATCTACCAATCTGCTCTAATTCACCTCACTACTTGCTATGTAAACAAAGTCTGTGACGCCGTATGTGCTTGCATTCATGTTTCGTGTTGTTATTTCACATGGTACTAAGTTTATTTTTATCAGTGCATGTAGTAGGAAGAAGATTGATAATCTTTCATAGAACAGAAGACTGTGCCTAGGTAACACCTGTGTATGTTGCTTTGTACAAAATCCTGTTGTTTATAATTTTTGTATCAGAAAAATATAAAATAAGAAACAAAATGCAATGTTTAAAAGCAAAGCAAGTCTTGAGGTCTTAAAAATGTGTTTTGGAATGTGTTCTTGTCTTTGTGGTTAACTTTTAACTTTGTGCTTAACTTTTAAAAGTGTTAACTTTTTCTTCTGTTTGTGGAAAGACTGTAGGTAGTGTGTTAAGTTGTTCTATGAAATAGAAAATGAGCTTTTGTCAGGATGTTTTTCTTCCACCTCATTTTGTGATCTGTAGGATCTGAGGCAAATAACTTTGTTTTTTAGCTTCTAGGCATTAGATTGATTTTTCAATAATCTCTCAGAAAAGCAGGTTTGCAAAGGAAGTTTTTTTTATTAAATATTAAAGTATACAAAGTGATGACAACAAGCACAAGGGCTTTTTTTCCATAAACGGCTAAGACAGAGAAGCTCACATGCCTTAATGCTCCCAGCCAATGACTGTAGCAGCTGGAGAAAACTTAAACAAGTGGTTATTCTTAATTTGAATCTCAATGTGCCTTCTGTCCAGATAAAGTTTACTGACTTGCTTATTTTCATTGAGCACGAAAGCTTGCAATGAATGTGTTACTGAAATACATGATGCAGAGAATATCTACAGTGCAACTATGGCAGTAAAAATCAGCCGTTCGTCTGAGTCTTGCTTACGCTTAGCTCTTTTTTGAAGAGTCTCCGATGTGCTAATCTGGTGGAATTCCCTTGCTTCTGTAAATTTACAAACCAGCTCACTGTGGAACTTCTGAAAACTTTTGAGTCAATGACAAGTGTCAGCTTGCTGATTGCAGGAGTGACGCTTGGTTCTTAGTGCACATACAAGTTCTGAAGGACATTAGGAAGCA
Organism: Balaeniceps rex; assembly: GCA_013401315.1. NCBI lineage: Eukaryota > Metazoa > Chordata > Aves > Pelecaniformes > Balaenicipitidae > Balaeniceps > Balaeniceps rex. The sequence goes on from VYZW01054908.1 coordinate 45,321, forward strand.
AGATTATTTCTAGGACATTGCAGATTAAAAGTAATCAAGTAGTTTTAAAAAAATCGAGGAAGGCATTTGTTTAAAAGCAGTAGGGCAAAATCCTAGGAAAAGAAAAAAAGACAGAATTCAAGAGGAACAGGTAAGTGAGAGAATATGTTAAACTCATGAGGTAGACTCTTTTGCAGAAAGTATTCCTTAGTAACTAAATATACCTTTATGTGGAAAAGGGAGTACAGTAAATTTACTGCAGTTCATATGTTGAAATGCATACATTTGTTTAGATGGATAAAAATGTCCAGAAGAACTAACACTATATACCTGTGTACTTGAACTTGCAAATAACTCCAAATGCAGAGGTGGAGTCCTGGTATTTTGTAGTACATGTGTACGTACTGTAGAGCTGTCCCATACCTTTTGCTTATCCCAGACGTCATGCTTGTCAGATTCTTCCTGTGTGGTGTTTGTTTGTTCAGGGCAAGCATGGATACATCTGTGAGAACTCCTAAAGGTTCACTAAATAATTTGGGGATTGATTTTAGTGTCTTGAGTTAAGTCATGTAGGCTCTCAGTTAACTACTTACGAAAGAAAGAGATCACTGCAATGTTCTTTCTATTGCGGATAAAAAGGTCATTTTTCCTGTGAAGAAGAGAAACAGTCTGGACACTCTTTTCTGCATTATTGTGGTGGCAGAAGAGACCACTGTGAACAAGAGAAACAAGATTTGGCTCTGAAAAATTAACTGAAGTATGCATGGCTTTGCATACTGAGGTATTCAGTGTGCATTTTTCACCTGCCTTTTCCTGAGGTGAAAGGGTGAGGAAGAACAGTCTGTGTGCTGCACTTAAATCCCACAAGACTCCATTTGTCCCTCTCCTGTCAGGTGGCAACAATCTTTGCTGTTACATCCTTATAGTATGTAAAGACCCTGTGAAATCTTTGGAAATTCAGTATCCTTAAGCAAAAAACCCTGTTACTTATATTGCCCTTGTTCTGTTGTCTGGAAATGAAGGCTTAAAAGGTTGTGTGGACATCACTGTAAGCTGTATTTAATTAAGTACTGTCATGCTATCCTTCAATCTTGAACCTACTTTCCCAGCAACCTAAATTATTTGTATAGGTAATCAGAGTTAATAAGTACGTTCAAGATTTATGAAGCAGAAATATACTCTAGGAAAAGAATATCTAGTCTTTGCTGATCTTATAGTTGATGATGTTTTTTGTGTTAGATAGTATGGATCAATACTTGAGGTTAATTTTCTGGTATTTGAGGTTAATTTTCTGGTTTGTCCACACAAACTAGAAATCTTTGCTTTCTTCACTTGGTTTTACTCACACAGAATAGCTCTTCTGGGAAAAGTTAAGAGACAGACAAGCACAGCACGGGGCTGCGCCTTCTCACGTCAACTGTTATGTGGATCACTAACTCTGCAGTATGTAATAGTCCTCTAGTTAGGATCACTGCTGGTTTTGCAGTACATGAAATGGGAATCTGTCAACTGTTTTGACTAAAGACTTTGTAGACCAAATTCTTATTTGTATGTGTAGGAGTGTGAGAAATCTCAGCATATGCTGCTAAAAGCTCGTCCTTGCAGTGTCAAGTGTGTGTCATACATGTGCATTCCCATATGCAGATGGGTGTTCATAAAGGTAAGCCTGTATGCTATTTAAGTATACCTATCAGATACTATATCTTTTTCCCCCTCATGTGCATAACTGTTTCTTATATTTCTAAGTGTAGTTAATCATCCACAGTTTTCAGTTGATTTATTCAACTGTTCTATCCACTAGTCAAGAAGTATTGCTTTGATTTTTGTATTTTAGAATCCTACTTTATGAATAATAAGGTATTCTTTTAAATTCCTTTGCTTTTTAATGAAGAAATTTTGGAGGCAGTGAACACATAACATACCTATTCGGAGTGTATCGACACTAAATGTGTGAGTTCAGCTGAAATTTGGAGAAGAAAGAAATTGAGCTCTTCTCTAGCCTGATTTTATAACTTGCACAATTTACCTAATGTTGGATACTTTTCAAACCCCATCTCCATATTTATTTCATCTCTAGATGCTAAATATAGTTCTGGTATGCAATTTTGGGGGCTTCAGTGGCTTCAGGATCTCTACAAATAATTAAACAGAGAACTCCAGTTATAAATGACTTTAACTAGAAAAATAGACATGAAAAAGTAAAAAAAAAAAAAAAAAGAAATAGTTTTTATTCCTTTTCAAGTTTAATTCTGTTACAAAAGAATTCCATTTTCTAGTTTGTCTGGAAAAAACCCAGTGATTTCCCACTAAATTCATAGAATTTTAAGGCTGGGGACCACTGTGGTTGACTTCTCTGATATTCTGAATTACAAGGAGCAAAAGCTTCACCTGGTAGCTGAAATGCACATTTATAGAATCAAATATCATATTAGCTTGAGTATTAAATTACTATAGTCTAATTAATGTTTAAACACCTAATAGATGTTAATTAGATTCTTCATTCCAAAGGGATTAACCTCCTCACCACCACACCAGTTAAGTAGAAGAGGAAAGCGGTGTAAGAAAAATGTCAGTTTCTTCGAGATAAGGAAAAGACTTTGATAGTTTTATAGTAGCTATTTTTGACCACTAATACACTGGGCCACATTAAAATTGTTGCATGAATTTGGCAGAAGAGAATCACTAAAATAAGTACTGCAGTGAAGAGGTTTTCATTCTAGCAGGTGTAGAGTAAGACAAGAAGGAACGGGGAGGAAAGTGACGAGTTCCTTCAGCAGTCTCTGTTACATAGGCATCTTACAGTGAAGTTTTATCTCTGTGTGAATGTGTGGAAATCAAGATGGTTATTGTCATTATAAAGGCACCTCTGAATTTGAAATGTTTTGGGTTTGGAAAATAAAAAGAGTGAAAATCCTATTTCTTTAACAGTGAGTATTAAAGAAAAATCAGAGTTAATATCTGGTTGACCTACGTGTCTGGTTTGTGATTTTTGATCTTGGTGAGAATATTATTAAACAGTAATAGCACATTTCCTGTTTTTCTTTCTCTGAGATGCCACCAATCAAGTCTTCAGACAGTGTTCATGACATCAGCGTTGTCTTTTTGAGGATTAAAAATGGGAAGGAAAGGGAGGGTTCTGTACACCCAGGGGGAAAAATGTTTACAAAGAAGAATAGTGTGTAATTTTTCCTCTGCTCAGAAGACTGTCTTAACAGTGAATATTTATAAATTTGTAGTCAAAAGTTTTTCCTAAATGATTGCCTAATGATGGGTTTTAGGTTAGGCAGTATCAGTATGTTGTTTAGGTCTGGGAAAAGAACACCTCATCCCCTTTGCCTATGGACAACCACTATTGAATATAAACTGTGCTGACTTCATACCCTCACTTCTTAAAGTGATTTGTTTATTTTAAAATTACTTAGTAGGTGACAACTTGTCGTTTTAACGGTTGCTATGGAAACTACGTGCCTTCAATTTTTACTTGCTGTAACACCATTGTCAGGAATGTGAAAACAGTAATGAATTCCTTTGAATACAGCAACGTTTTGTTGTTTTTTTTTTTTAATAATCTGTCCTGGATTGCTTTTCTCCAAGGCATGTCAAACTTCAGCTACTTGAAGTCTCACAGCCCACTCTGGGTTGCTCTTGCTAATGGGATCACAAGCTGTAAGCAACAGGGCAGCATGAAGAGAAAGTCTAGCTACTACCTGTGATCCTGTGATGTCAGGAAAAAGGCAGCATTGTAGTTCCAGTGCTTGGGACTTTGAATTGGAGCTAGGGTAAGGAAGAGGATGTCCACACTTTCCAAGGAACCATGTATTAAGGACTTAATTTGAGTGGTCTAGGACACAGAAGGAGCTTTTGTCCCACATAGAGCTGTAGCAAGACATTGCTGTGCACGTGAGCCTTCCTCACAATGCTCACTGGGGTCCTTCCAGTCCCTGCTGTTGCAACAAATCCACAGGGTACACAACAGCAGCAACAGGTTTAAAATTGCTCTCATTTGGCACAGCTGTTAGCAACTTAGGGGCATCCAGCCCTTCTACAGTTCTTGTAAGCCGTTATAATCAGCTTACAAAGAAAGCCCTGCCTCTGGACTTTGCCAGTTTTGTGATCTTTCTGCCATCATCCATACTGACTGTATTTGTGGAGCGAATTCAGTAGGACGTATCATCTCAAGTCCTTAGTGGAAGTTTGGCAGCAGGACCAGCAGCAGAACGACGAATGCGTCTATGAACATTTCCTTTTGAATCCTGATGTGTCAGGATTTTGTGTGTGCTTTGGTGTCAGCAGGTTTTAGTGGCAATGAGTTCCATGTATAGTATTTGCTATGCAGAGAGAATTTCCTCCTCATAATTTTGAATTTCTCTTTAATTGAATAGCCCCTTGTTGTTAGGATTCAGACAGAAAGGGCATTGCTGAGCTGTTATTGATGCATTGTTGGTTATTTTATTATAGCTCTTCTTATACGTCTTTTGCCTCAAGTAATCCATCCTGGTGGCTTCTGACTTTCTCCATAGGAGAACATTTCTATCCTCTTGATCATTCTTGCTGTCTGACTATGAATCTTCTTTCATAATGATGTATGATCCATCAACACATTCTGCCTGAGGATGTCTGCTCAGCTGGTAGACATCTGATAAATTACACGCTAAATCTAGGTACTTCCAGAAAGATGTTCCTATCTGTCTGTCTCAGGGTCTCTTGGTAGGTTATTAAAAGAAAATCCTTTCTACTTGAATCCTCCTAGCTGATAGAAGAAGTGTCTGTTTCTACTTTTCTTTTTTAAATTAGGTGAGGCAGATCACTCTCTGACTGCCTTGTTCTTGTTTACCATGCATTCAGTTCCTGCCAACCACAGATATTATTGCCAGTAACTTTTAAAATAAATTTTCTCCTCCACTATTGATGCAAATACTGAATAGCAACAGGTCTTGAACTGATCCCTGCAGAAATCCAGTGAAAGCATCTCATTTGCTCATAGTCCCCAATTGACTCAGCAATCTGTCAGCATATTCTGAATTTAATTACCCTGTGCTTTATTGTTTATATTGCTAACTTTTTTTAAAAAGCAAACCTGCATGTGGTAATAAGCCTCTCATGACATCTTGCAGTACTTCTTAAAATTTTTGTATAATAAATGAGAACTCTCTTTGGCAACTTTATTTATAGTTTTTGGGCTCTGAAATTAATTTGCGCTGTCTCAGATTTGTTTTGCTTATGTCAGTTTTTGTTTATGCATTTGTTAAACTGTGAACAGCTGCCAAGGCACCGGGGAAGTTTTTCTGCAGAATCAGTAAGAATATTTTACAGCTGGGCCAGATTTTTTTTTTCCTAAATGAATATTTTAAGTGTTGCCTTATTCTTTGGGTATTATTTCCTATTGACTGTCAGGGGAACTTCCTGTTCCTTTCCTTACACTGTTTGTTTTACTTGTTTTTCTCCTAGATCTGAGAATGGTACTTCTCCAAACCAAAGCTGTTGTAGCTTACCTGTGACATGTAAATATCAACCTGTCAGAGCCCTGCATGCCTACCCACACACTCTTGAAGGTTTAGCTGCTTGTGTTGAAGATGCTCTAAGGCTCAGGCTCAAGCTTGCTGGAGGTTTGAGGCACAAGCATGGCTGTGACGTAGCTCAGGCAGGGACCAAGGGTGAGGGCCTGAGTATAAATCACCTCCCAAGCAAGAGGAGGCTCCTTTCGGCTCTTCTCACAACTCTGCTGTTTTCCCAGTGGTCTGATCCAAGGTTACACAGCTGCACCATGGCAAACCTGGCCTTGAGCATCAGCAGTCGAGCCCCTAGGAGGGAGTGGGTGTGCTCAGGGCCAGACGCAGCCCTTCTATAGGCTCTGGACATTTCCATTTGGTTAAAAATAACAGCCTACATTATTAATGGCAGACTAACCAATTTCAGATTGCTGCATAGTTAGGTTTGTTGCTGTCCAAGGTGATCACAAATGGTGCTAGTTCAGTTATGTAATTAATTAATGAGAAGTTTATGGAAATACAGAATTTTCCAGACTGAGACCATTTGTTTAAGTGTTAGTTGGTGATGTGGGCTTGAACTCCTAACCAGATGGTTGCAGATCTGCAGGTATAGTGAACATTATAGGGAGATGACATGAACTTGAATAAATAGGTTCATGAACAAATATTGGTGAACACTTGGATGAATGCATGAAAGTTGCAATGAAGAATTGTGCAAGGAGGATGCTTATGACAGTCTAGTGAAAGATTTTTCTTTGGGAACAGTGCATTATATGACAGAAAAAAGGACATAACTCACTTTTTTGGCAAGCAAATAGCATTCTTTTGCATTTCTTTTTGGTAATTTAGGATAGACTATTAGCAAAAAGAGAGGTTTTGGCATTGGTGATACTCCTCCCTGCTACTTTGGCTGGGGACAGTTTCTTTTGTTTATTTTCTCTCCATTTGCTTCTCACCACCTCTCCATCCTTTAAAAAAAAAGGCTTTTCAATTGTGCATGCTGTTTTGTCTTGTTTTTTTTTTTTTTTTTTTTTTTTTTTTTGTCTTTTGTTGTCTGTGTTTTTTTTTCCTTTTATGGTGATCCTCTGCTGCAGCACTCCTCTCATCAGCAGTATCTCACCATAGGGCTGCAAAGCCAATGGTACGTATCCGACCTCAGGCATCCTGCGTTCTTTAAATCTGCCAAATGGTTCATCGGTGCTCTTGCCAGTGTTCAGGCAGAGCTGGATGCAGAGCAAGTGTGGGGAAGACTGCAGTGGGGAGGGCAGGTGGGAGAGAGGGGAAGGGATGAATTCCTATGAGCCTGCATCAGAGCCAGCGTGCTGCTTTTTATGTTGGGACGGGGCAACTAGCTTGATTAGTGTGTGTTTTCGTAAGGACATTTACTGTGTTACTAGTGCCTCATTATCAGAATAAAAAGAGTGGATTTAGTAAATTCTTCAGGGTATTCAAAATACCTGTGTTCCTTTTGCATCTTGGTAAAATGAAAAGTATTAATTAGAGTTTAATATGCTGGTTTTTTTCCACTGGGCCTATTAATCTGTCTATTCCAAACTTGCATTTACACAAGGATGGTGAAGGTATGAATTTGTCTTGTGACTGGTGAACTACTGGAAAGATGGTGACATTTCAGTAGTGAAACTTTCTCTGTGGCTTCTTGCATAAAGCATTGACAAAGCTGTGTTTGCAGTATGAAAAGTGTATGTCTCTCCTAACTTGTGTGCTCTGTCAAAGTTCATCTTCCAAGTGCGGCCTTTCTAGTGAAAAGGTTATGGCAATACATGTAGAGCTAAAGCTCATTCTACATTAACATCATCTTTTCATAATTTCAGAATACGTATGGAGCAGTTAATGCACTGTGGTAATTACATACAGTAAGATTGTGATTAGATGATTCTGTGCTGACTGCTTTTCATGTTTGCAGCACCACAGAAAAGTATTTTTGATTATTTTTTGTTATTATTACTTTCCATTGGACAATTTGTCACATCTGATTACTTCTGTTTATAAATCTCCTGACTATGTCCCCTAGCTCAAGGCAATGTTTAGTTTAAAAAATAGCCCAAGCACAAACCAGACCACAGTCTGGTAGCACACTAAAACAGAAAAGGGGTCTTTGACTTCTCTCCAGTCTTCATGTGGGGTAGCAGCACAAAGGTGCCAAGAGGCCAGTTGTAAGCAGCTAAGTGGGTATTTTTCCAGAACTGGGAGGAAATTACTAGGTAAGAAAAAGCTGGCATTATGTCCCGTAGGCCTCTGCATGGGGGATGTAGCTGCAGTGCCGCTGTGTTCAGAGACTCCTGGTTCACTGGGACTCTGGGTGTTTTACAGGCTGCTTCGCAATAAGGGTAGATGTGGACATGACTCCCTCTGCTGCCAGTGTAATAACAGCTCTTTGTGGCTGTCTTTTCATTCATGTGTCCATTTGTCCTGTTTTTCTAGGTAGTAGCTAGTATGTGCTGTGTTCATGCGAGAGATTGTGCCCATAGCATGTGAATTTATTTCTACAAGTGAATACACTCACAGTATTATTATTTTTAACAAAGCCTTCTGTAAAGTCTTACTTGAAATTACTTCTGTTGCAGTGCTGCTGCTGCTGTTACATGTTCAAGCCTTGAACTGTCAAGGAATTACGAAGTATTTTTACCCTGTGACATTTTAAATTATTCTCTCCATAGGGGAAGCCTGTGGGAACGCCAGATGCTGGTGCCTATTTCCGTGTGCTAGCAGAGCATGAAGTAGCTGCCTTCTTTACTTCACCAACTGCAATTAGAGCAATCCGTCAGCAGGACCCTGAGGCAGCCTTGGGAAAGCAGTACTCTCTGAAAAGGTGAACTAAGGATACACTGGAAGCAGTTTCTTACAGAAACAGGCTGGATGAACTAAGAATAGCAGTGTCTGTCTGGGGCTTTGCGCACCTCTGTATAGGGGAATTCAAATGTATTCTTGACAATTTAGGTGTACATGTATTTGTTGGTAAATTTATATTGCTAGTTTGGAGGAGATGAAAGCTGTTAAAAAGATTATGACTTTACGGTTAAGAGCTCTTACTGAGTTAGGGTAACTTGCTCAACCTTAATTTTACTCCACTGTGCTTGTACCCTGTAATACAGTCTTGGATTACGTGATCCTGTACTGTTTTCCCACATGACCTCTCATTTCTTTGAGTGCATAGGATCTTTACTGTTCATTTAATCAGCAGCTAGTCAATGTTTTGTTTATCTCCCCGTAACTTAGTTACTGCTTAGGGTTATGTGCTCCAAAGGCTGAGCTATTTGCTATCTCGTACTGTTTTTAAGGTGTTTATCACTATGCTAGCAGCATGCTTCAAAATCATGACTTAGTTCATCCTCACAAATCCCCTGTGAGATGAGAGAGTGGTATTATCTGTATTTTGCAGACGAGAATCTGAGGCACAGAGGGATTAAGGTCAAAGTCTTCTATTACTTTTGAATATCCAGTCTGAGCCACTGAACTACCACTATTTCAGAGTTCTTAGCATTATATGGTTAAAATGTGTTATTAGCATTATATTAATAAAATGCCTCTCACACTGACTTGCATCTGTGAGTGTTTAGTACTTATACAGACCAAGTTTCTGTATCTTATGACAGTCTAAGAATGAAAAATATGTGGGTTTGGACCACATCGAATCTTGAAGTTGAATAATTTGCTCAGCATCAAACAAGGACTGTGTCAGACTCTATAGGCAGTATTCGGTCATAAGACATCTTTTATCACACTTGTCCAAAGAGAAGGGGAAGATGCAAAGCCATGTAGCTTCATTAGACCTCCACATTCTTAATTGCTCAGGAAAGTTTTATTTATTAGTAAGCTGGATTTATTCCTGAGGTATTCATTACAAGTTCATCATTACTTTCTTCCATCTGTTTCGAGTCCTATCATCAATCCTTACCTCTCCTTAAAATAGGAAGCAAGCTCGTTTGAGACCCTAAAGCATTATCCTTCTATGATGTTTATTGACAAGAAAGTGATTCAGATGCTAGAAAATTTAATTGCTGTTCCTCAGCATTTTTTAGGCAATGACTCAAATGATTTAGTCTGTCTTTGGAGTATTCATTTAATGGAAAATCTGCTAACGTGCTCTGTAAGTTGTCACATTTTCTGGCCAAATGAGAATTCCAGATAAGAGTCTCCTTGCTGATATCAGTTGCTGCAGATGTAAAGAGGTATTTCATCATTCCTCTACAGTGCATGGTTAATGAGCTTCTCCATTTGTGTGCAAATTTAGTTGTCTCGTAATTCACTCAGCTTTGGGCCGTGTCATTCCCTGGTACGTGACTTCTCTTTACTAAACCCTCTAGTGCAGCATTTAATATCTAGTATTCTGTTGGATTGTTTTAAGTCAGTGCTATACAAAATCCAGAGTCTTTTCCACCTGTGGGTGAAAACTTTTGCCTTTTTACCCACAGGTGAAAAAGGCTTTGGGTTTTGTATAGTACTGACTTAAGTCCAGTGACTATTCTCCAACCACCAGTATAGTGCAGTAAGTTTGACAGTCTTCAGCATGCCTCTCTTTTCATGTTAGACTAGGATTATCGTACTGTGAGTTCTAGTCATGACCCTCTAATTATTTGGCTATGTGTGATACTGTGGCGTACATTACTGAATTTGGAAGGATACTTAAATTAGACTGTCTGTCCTATGATGATTTCAGTATTAACATCCAGCTAGTTATAGTGTATGTCCATTTTATGGGTTAAGGTGCAGTTGTTAAGAAATGGAGTCCAACAGGTGATTAAAATTTCTATTCTAGGAAAATCCTTGCTTTTGGGGTTACTTGGATGGACTTTTCCATCCAAGGTCAAGTGAATTCTGTCTGTTTCAGTTTGAAATCAGTCTTACTTTTAGTTCATTTAGTTGATCTGTGATGCTTTCTTCTCTGTTATGTGGTGCAGAATCTTTGAAATGAGATGTCTTTCTGCTACCTGGGCTAAGATGTGTCCTTACTTACTCTAGAGACTCCAAAACGCATGTCCAGGAATGCAGTCCTGAAGGAGGTTTCCACATGGTACATTTAATTCCTGAAAACTTCTATTAAAAAACTGATAAAGGTTTTTCCTTAAAAATCAGTGACCTGATAAAGGTCACTTCTTAAAAATCCTGTTAAAAAAGACAATTACTGATAAGGTACAGAGTTGGTAGGCAATGCCAGCTTCCAGTATACAAGGGAGTACTTGATTTACGGGAGTAAATTGAATTATAAACAGACTTGTGTTCTTTTGAAATGACATGTTAAATAAATTGCTGTTAAGAACTGATGTTGGTGACATCACTGGCCTCTGCACAAAACCATATGTAAGGTTTCCAAAGGTTCTAGTGTGCGTGCCTCGAATTCCGTGTTGGCTATTGGAGTAAAATCTTGAAATTTGTTTGCCTTTGACACAAAACGTCACCTATGTCTTAAACATGGCCCATGCTTAACAGCAAAAGAGACGTTTAATTTGTAATACTGTAGGATAAAAGCCCTGTTCAACCATATATTGCTAGAAGATCTAAAGACCTGGCTTTTGATAACACACAGTGCTGCTAAGCAGGCTGTCTGATCATATTGCTGCCTGTTGTGTTTGAAAAACAAGTAACATCCAAATTCTATGACCCTCATGTACCTGAGCATATTCTGTTCAGCTTTTGGAATCTGTTCTCATCTTCATGAGGTAACTCCATAACACCGAGCCATTAACTCCTACCATGTTTGGAATTATACTTCATCCTTTAATTGACTTAATTGTTATGAATTGGCTAGGTCTGATTTCCAAATGATTGACAACTGACAGTTTTGCATGAAATGCGGCAACAACTCAGTAGATTAGATTAACATACAAGTAATAATTTGCAGTTTGTGTCCCATAGCCTGCTTGGCTTTCTTGACTTCAGGTCAATTGCGAATGCTCTGCCATTTTATATCAAGAGAATGTAGAGATTCTAGCTTGCTCATCTGATACCAGATATTAATGCACTTGCTTTAAAAAGAAATATGAGACTGCATAAAAGCTGTGCAGAAATACTGAATATAAAGTAGATTAGGAACTTCCATTTTCTGTCTTATAACACAGGAACAAGAGGATGTGAAATTAAAGTAGCAAATTCAAAACTGTTAGAACAAAACACTTTCTCATGTAATTGATCTCACACATGCAGATAGAGGATATGTGGTTAAGACCCAGAATTTAGGACAGTTGAAGTACATTATGCAGTTCTGCCTGCTACCCCCTACTCTGTGCTGCTGTAG
>VYZW01054909.1:2920-14770 GCA_013401315.1 Balaeniceps rex
TCTCTAATTCTGGCTAAATGCAAGCAGTACACTAAGTAATTCCTACATCTAACTCAATAAATCATTCCTAGAAAGATAACACTTGCATGAATAATAAACCAGAAATCTTATGTTTCATACAGATTGCAATGAATAACAAGGAAAAGTTAGACAGCAGCTTCAGGGAATATTTCATTTTTGAACCTTTTTTAGGAAATCAATGAAAAATTGCTAATCTTGTTAAATTGGCTTCCTTAGCCTGAAGAGAGCTGAAGGGCTGCAAGATCCCCTCTAATCTAATTAGCTCTTTTACCATGTGTTTCACTAAACCTGTTTTTTTATTTAGGGAATGGATATTTACCTTAGTCTGAATAAATAAAGCATTCTACCTTTTACAAAAGTAAAATAAAGCAAAGGACTAAAGGGTTTCACATATGACCAGCACTCCCCTTAAAGCGACTGGTTGTACAGGAAACAGTTTCAGTGTATGCTGAAAACACATTAGGTGATGCAAGCCAGAAAAACAAAGTGTCTCCATCCTGTACTGCAGTATCTGGTGCTCCTGCCTCATTGGGACCACCCAGTGGTCAGGTCCATGTAGTTTTNACGTGTAAATAGCTTTCAGTCTCATGAATCTAATTTAAAACTCTTTCAGAAATAAAATTTTAAATTACCAGAATTTAGAAGTCATTGAACCTACCGAATTGTACTACATGCTGGTATCTCCCAGTCTGTCAGCCGGTGGGGAGAATGTCCCATGTGTTCATTGTCTAGTATTGTCTTGTATCAGGACACGGCCTTCTACAGCAAATGTCAGTCAGTCACGTACGAAAACAAAAAGTCACTGCTCGTCTTGTCGATGCCTAATATATTCAGCTATGTGGAGGTGGCTGAAACAGTCTGTGGCTGCCTACAGGAAGCCAGAGCAGAAGTCAGAAACTCCATGCAGAACTGAGACTATTTACATNCTTTCAGAAATAAAATTTTAAATTACCAGAATTTAGAAGTCATTGAACCTACCGAATTGTACTACATGCTGGTATCTCCCAGTCTGTCAGCCGGTGGGGAGAATGTCCCATGTGTTCATTGTCTAGTATTGTCTTGTATCAGGACANGTACCTGACCTGTGTTCTCTGCCTGGCTTTGGTTGCATTCATAGTTCTGGTGAGGAAGCCCAGACTATCTCCTCATTTGTCCTTTCTGATGGTGCATAGGAGTATCTTGTGCCTTTCATTCTACCTACATCCCTGAGGGAGAAACTGGGAGGTTTTTCCCTAGGCTGCTACCCTCAGACTAGCTTCTTAGGAACCTTAGATATGCCTCTCTTGGCTATTTTCTTTGGTGCAGTAGTGAGGTGGGATTTGACTTTTTCCTTGATCTCCAGGTCCTGGCATGGCATAGACAGGCAGGCTGCTTTCTTAGTTACGTGTATTACCACAGTGATTGGGAGCCCACAGCACGGACCAGGAACCGATTGTGCTATGCAACGGACCCAACGAAATGAGAATCTCTTCACAGTACGCTTTCTCCCATTCTGCTCTTCCTGCTTCAAGTGAAATCATGACAGAGATCTCAAAGTTATCTCATTATCCACATTCAGTATCTTCTTGAAAATTCTCAGTTGCCACAGTGTTAGAAAGAAACTTGACATAAGCCACTGCTATGCTGGCAATACCACCATCGTGCTAACCAGTACCATCTCATTATTTTCTCTTGTACCTCTGTTGGTCTATACTCATACATCGTCCTTTTGTCCTATAACTTAGCCTTTAAGCTATCTCAGGCATGGCCTGTCATGGTCGTGTGTTGTAAAGCACATAATGCTTATCTGTGCATGGGTCTCTAGTACAGTAGTATAAAAAATAACAACGTATGTGGTGTGAGAAAGTAAAGGCTCCTTGACTATGTATTCCTTTATTGATACTTGTTAGATATAAGGCAGGAAAAAACAACTAATAATTCCTGCATGGAGTACCTCATAGAATATATTCAAATCAGTGTAATAGATGACCCTTCACAGCTTGAAAAAAGAGACAGCTAAAGAAATAGTGAATACCAGTGAAGATTTACTTCAAGATCATGAAGTCTTTGTTTCTTAATTGTTTCTGTTGACTTAAAGATGTTAGAGAAGTCCAAGTTACTGTTTCAAAACAATCTTAGTGATAACAGTTGGTTCCTGGGCATTAGGGAGCAATTTATCATTCTCAAGTAAGATGCGAATTTTGCCGCTGTTGCTCATGCTGTTGTTGGAATCTTTGTAGCCCAATTTAGCATCATTTACCTCGACTGCCCCACAGCTTTTCTAAGCCAGCCTGCCAGTGAGGAAAAGGAAATGCTTTCACTTTAGAGCCTTTCGAAGTCTGGACAAAAGCTCACTTTCTGTTCTTCAGGTTTCCTATATATGGCTTTAGCCTCGAGATGAGGACCTGCTCGCTATGCACCCTCTCCCATCCCCCATTTCCTGCCTGGGTTCATTAAATGCTGATTTGAAGTTGGCACACGCTCTTCTGATACAAAAGTAGTACTGTGTTCCAGGAACCATCAGAAAGTAGTGCATTATTATCTTTTACATTCCCTTCATATATATGTCCTCTCCCCATGCGTAGAAAGGATTTTTATCCCTTCTTCTTAAATATCTCTGTGTGTTTAATAAAAAGAAACAGTGAAGCAAAGCCCTGTCAAAAAAACCTCAGCTCATTTGGGAGCAATCTGGCCCCAGGCTATATTCTTTAATGCTAGTATCTGCAAATTGCTAATATTAAGCAAAATGGAGTATAGGACATAATGACTTCACCGAATCATTTTCCTATCTCTCATGCTTGTGTTTCAGTATCATGTTACTCGGGAGAGAATGGTTTTCTATTCTGAGATTCTAACCTGAGCAATGATGGTTATTGTGATGAAATTAATGTGTACCTATACAGAAGCCTGTATATTTTCTATTTTTAGCAGTACAGTTACTTACTTCTTTCCTGCTATATGAAGCCACTGTAAAAGATGAGAAAAGTCATTGAGATGCTGTCTTTCTTCTTCACCTAGGACCAAAGTTCTCAGTTCTGTAGAGATAATTACAAGTCATGCCAAGGGGTTAGGTAACCAATCCTTGGGTTGCCTGTGATATCTTCTGTTGTTGTTTAAACTAATACTTTCTGTATCTTTCATACTTGTTTCCTACTTACAGTCATTTAAAGAGTAATACCAGTTCATTATTACCAGCCCTAAAAAGAGAATAAGCCAGGTAATAGCGATGAGGCTGAACAAGCCATATTACTGCAACATCTCATTATTCCGAATTATGCTGCAGTTACATAAACAAAGTAATTTTCAGGCTAGTCTTTCCTGAAATCCACTGAAGTGAATCGCTCAAATGGGTGTCACGTGATTCCCATCGAGATCAATGACATGGGCTTTAATGGCCTTCAGAGAAAATAGCTGTGTCTCTTGTTTTCTTTGCAACAAAACACTCTCAAATAATATATTTTCCCTTTCTCCAAGTGGGAACTGATTATTACTTGTTCCAAAGGGCTAAATGTAGTACAAGTGCAAATATTTGTGGAGCAAAGAGGCTAGGCTAATAATGACCAATTAGACCAATATCAGATGTATACTGGTTCGTAGCAGGATTTTAGATGAACAGCCCAACCTACCAGCTTGCTGCCATGAAAACGTGCAGTCCTCATCTGCCACACTCCTGCCCACGTGCTCTTGTTTTTCTCTTGTCTCTGGCATTCTGGCTCTTTGGTCAGATGATTCAGCCCACTATAGTTGCAGGCATCTAACCCCGCAAACCCCACCTCATTCAGCACCTCCAGGGCTTTAGAGAGGCCCTATTTCCTCAGGAAGGTGAGATACAGGACATATCCTGTATGAGGTAGAATTAATCTAGTTTTGAGTCCTGGACCACAGTGGGATGCTTGGTGTACAGAAAGTTAGCCATGTGCATTAATTATCTTGCTGAGTCAGAGCGTTGGTTTATGGTTGGAACACAGCATAAAATAATAGACTCCATGAAGGTCTTTTGAATGATTTTGTGGTATTAATGGAGCAAAAAAAAAGGTTAATTCTTAGGGGCTTGTATCATGAGGAAGCTCCACATGAGGAAGCTACTCTGCAGCAAGCTGGTGAGTAAAGCTTTAGCCTCCGAAGTTATTTGGCACTGGCTCCCCATGTGACGCTTTTTTCCCACATGGAGAATGCCTTTGGGTGATGAACATAGTCAACCTTGGTAGTGGATTAATTAAGCTGAGCAAAGGTGCTAATAATGTGTGGTAGAAATACTTACAGGGGTGGCTAATGCAAAACAGTTATTTTGAGCATTATCCCTCCGTAGACCACTTCTAAGAAGCACTAGTTAAAGTATTGATCCAAATGCTCATTTGAAACATAAGGCAGATTAATTATAATAATTCATCACCATTTGCCACTAAGGCTTTCCAAGTGCCTTGCAAATACTAGGGGAAAAATTTAACTTTAAAAATAAAAGTTTGAAAAATTTATTTTCACTTTTTGCTCACTTGTTTACATTTCAGAGTTTAAAGGATTAAAATAATTTCTAAATAATCTCACGTATATGCTTTGGGGCAGTCTGTGTGTATACATATGTATATACATTTATAATTTTAATCCACAGCTCTATCCTTGAAGCTTAAAATACTTAATTTTGCCTTTTTAACTATCAGAAGAGAGTTGACAATTACAGATGTGTTATTGCTGCCTTCATGTAGGAGTGCACTGAAGCACATAGGATTGCTGTTGTGATCCATACCTGTTGCAGTCAACAATAATTCTGCTTCAACTTCGGTGAGGCAGGATGGTACAGTGACCTCTACAATCACACACCAAGTCAGTGCCTCAGCCACAAACATGTATCAAGAAACCACTTCCCAGTTCTGCATTTGGTCCATTGGAGCAGACATCCTCAAATTGGTTAGATTTATGTATTTAGTGCACTAAAACCTGAATTCTTATTGCCAGCCATTGGGTCCTAACTGGTACCATGTTAAGGAGCTGGCAGTGTCTCATGGGAGACTTTCAAGAAAGCCAGTATTTGAAACAAACACTCTTCAAACATTGGCTTTGGTTTTTATTGGGAGGTTTATTTTGTAATTTAAAAAGCACTCTTCTCCATGCCTTTTCATTTTAAAAATTATTGTTTCCATTTTAAAATTATCTTCATCTTTCATGCAAGGGCTCTCTTTTCAGATAGCTCATAAATTCAGACATTGACATCAAAGTCTGCTTTCTCTGCTTATATGATTGATTCAGATGCAGAATATGATGAGAACGTGGTAAAAATAGGCAATTGCTGTGACTGAGCATGAAACATTCATATAGAAGTGGAGCATTTCTAGAGTGAGTGTTGCAGAGGATTTGTATCACATTAATCTGTCACGGGTACGGAAATATTATCCTAAATTTTAAGAGTACGGAATAGTATAAATCAAAATAACCATAAGTGCAAAAGGAGAGAGCACCTTTTCTTCCAAATGTCATCGTACCTGGGTGAGATCTGTGGTGAAAGCATGTGTAATCTTAGCCCATTGTTACATTTTATATTTTCAGTTTCATAGCAAATAGTATCTTAGACAGCAAACAAGTCATCTATACTCCATCGCTAGAACCATTGGTCTTAACAATGGTAATAAGTGACAAAAAATAAATTTCTTGTTAATATTTTTATTATTAAAGATTTCCAGTGTTGTGCTAGCCTGTGCATCTTGGTCTGAAATGCCCTGAAGGCACAGGCCACTTAGAAGGGAGCGCTTGCCAAGAGTGGTGTGGTAAGTGACAAAGGCCAGCGCACAACTGCAGGCACTGCAGGTTACAGCAGCACTCCAGCAGAGGTGCGGCCCCTTTGCTCTCGCGTGAGCATTCCTAACGTCCCCATCCCTGAGGGAACAAGTGGGACAGCAGGAAACAGATGTGCGATATTCCATGCTGGGCAGGGACTGGAATTAGAAGTGTAAGATTGAGTTCCTGCCCCAAAGTGACAAATGGTATAATGCTGAATTGAATGAAGATTTAATTTATTTTGGTTTTCTGCTAACTCTTGCTCATTCTTTGGGGCTGGGCTTAGGTCTGTGCATAGGAGAGAGAACTGATCCCAGTTTCCAGCTCTCTCTATTTTGAGATATTGCTTAGCCAAGCCTCAGTTCCAGAAAGGGAAATATAAACAAATTCTATTCCACAATTATCTTTCACTAGGTCTTAGCAGTCTGTTTGATAGAGGGTTTACTTAGAAGAACAGATGAATGAGTACATGAAACATTTTATCATGCTAAAAATATCACAAAATAAAAAGCACAGCAGAGCTTCATCTCTGGCCTTCATATGAAAAGACCGTGTCCATTTAGGAAACGAAGGTGGAACTTGCCCAAGGTGCATTAAATATAATCCTAGGTTTTCTGGGAATCAGTCCTACTTCTTCGTTTTCAGAGCATATATTTTTCTGTGTAAATGTTCTTAGGACCCTGTCATAAATCTAGTTGTTTGGTGTGTTACTCAGAAAACATTGAAGTTCTGGACCTAAAATTGCTGACCAAGAAATGTTCTGCCAGCAAGGCTTGTCGTAATTTATATTTCTAAGAGAAATCAAAAGGCACCAGTGGAGGCTTCTCTCTATTTCCGTCATCAGACCATAATCCATTTATAAGGTTCCAAGTTCCAAGCTGTATTTCCATCCAAGTTTTCACCTACAAGAGAGATAAAACTGATGTAGAATAAAAGTTGCATTCATCTCTAATTAATACTTATGATATTAACAATAATTAATGGGTAACTTCAGAGTTGAAATGGGATGAGAACAATACTGGGATCCAAAGCTTTTCAGCTCTCTTCCTCTCTTTCCTAGCCTCCAATCTAAAATGGAGTTGTATGAGGAGCAGCAGGATGGCTGGAGAGGATGGGCAGTAAAATCTCTGCCTCCAAGCCATCCTTGGATCAGATGAGATCCTACAGGGAATGTCAGTGGTGTCTGACACAAAGCAGTAATTTGATTTGTAATCGTTTATTTTCTTCTCTTCATTTCCAGCTTCAGAGCCCAATTTGAAGGTACGTTCAAGGTTAAAACAAAAGGTGACAGAAAGGAGAAGCAGTCCTTTACTCAGGAGGAAGGATGGAAATGTTGTCAGTTCATTCAAAAAGCGACTCTTCGAGATGAGAGGTAATTAAGAATGGAGAAATTCTGTATCAGCTGCGACTGCTTACAGAATAGTGGTGGTATTTTGGAATTGAAACTGTTTGCTAAACAAAAGGTTGTACTTTTTTTTTCCTGCTGCTGAAAACCATATTAAATAAATGGTTGTGTATAAATAGCTTGTAATCTACAACTTTCTACCACTTACTAAAAAGTCATTGTCAATTTGAAAGCCATACTTTCAAACGAGCTTGGAAACCAGTACTTTACAACGGCAAGTACAAGACCAAATAAATGGTAGACTGTTGGTGGCAAGGGACATCAAAGGAGAAAACAAGAATAGTCTCTTCCCTTAATTTGTGTCTTCTGTATGTGGACAACATTTTGGGTCTTGCATCTTCCACTTCCCATCTCCCATGGAAAATGCAGATGCTAATGCAAAGCTCAAAACCACCTATGTGGTATTACTTAGGTTAATCAAGGACATTTTGGAATCTTGTGTTTGGCCCTATCCCTTTGGTTTCTCTTGTTTGAAAATGTCAAAATTAGTTGTTTTTCATGTAAGGGCTCGCTAAGCTGTTTTTTGAGAAGAAAGAGTTGAAACTTTTGAATATTCAGTGGCATATTGTTGGTCATAGCAGATAGTAAGTATTCTTAGTAATGGAAAGGGAACTTTTAGCATGTAAAAATACAGAATTATGCATATAAGGAGGGGGGTCTAAAGGGGGAAAACAGCAAAGTAAAAATTTGCCATCAAGTAGTATCTGTTTTCAATATTTTTCCTGCCCTTGAACTTAAGAAGTGATGGGATGAACCATGGTTGCTAAGGCTTTCTTTCACACGTTTGGTATTGCAGAATGGTAACCAAATTTTGTCACATATATTATTTTGCAGAATCACACCTGAGTTTCCAAACAGCCTAAAGTCCTCTCATTTTTAGTCCTTAGGATTAGTATGCTGCCAAGGCCTTATCTGTTGATTTGAAAGAAAAGAGCATTTACAGTATTTGGCCTTATTCTGACATTTTTTGCTTTGACTTTGCATCGATATTTGGTAGCTTCATGGCTTGTTCAACTGATGTTACAATCAGGCCATACGTTTATGCAACCAACTGTTACTAGTCTGTCAGACATGTATCTGAATTCACTTGGTATGTCAGAATTATGTCACGCCAAGATGGAAATACAACACAACATGAACAAATTCATGTCAGTGTCCCCATACGTGCAGTTCTCGTGACAACTTTTTACAGTATGTCATGTGTAAAACTGGGACATGGATGTGAATCTAAGTATGAAAGTAACTAAATAAGGTAATTTCCCTGTAAATTATTTTCCAATTAGAATTTTTTACAGCTAATTTATTATTTCTATTTGCTGAAGCTCTTATGAGATTCTTGATCTCCACCTCCTTAGTTTTAGCTGATTTCTTTGTATTTTGTACGCTCACAAGTAAGGTATAAAGTGAAATACTTATCCCAGGAATTTTTTTCTGCAGCCATCGAAAAAGCAGAAACCTGAAAATAAATGTGTTCTCTTCCTAGCTTTGACAATAATATGGAGCCTTACAGATTGCCATTATAATTATTAATATCAGCTATATGACATTTTGCACCTTTTGTAATCAGAACTTCCCTGATGAAACATTTCTGGCTGAAGCCTTTTTCTCCTTTTTTTTTTTATTATTTTAACTGAAAATAGCCCTTTATTTAAATGCCTGTTTATACAAAAAGTGCTATTGTAATTTTTAAAAAAAATGAGAAAAAAGAATAAGTTTGTGTTTCTGCTCTTCTATGAAAACTAGCGAGAATACAATACAAGAACCTTACCTGACCAGTTAGCATAGCTGGGTATGGGTTCATTTCAGTAAATCAAAGTCAGCTCTAGTAGGAAAGAGCAACAGGTCCAAGAAAGAGCTAGGAAATCTCTTGGTAATTTCAGTCAAAGTGAGGATATAATTTTGCATGTGAACTGAGGCAGAAGGAGTGAAGAAGCAAAGTGGCTATAGAATATTTAATCCCACATTTAGATGTTAATTGTTTTAACTTCTGGAGTACTTTAATTTGAAAGCTATCTCATGAAACAGGCTTACCTCTACTAATGCTGCGCTCTTCCGTCTTTAACCTTGTTAACTTTTTTCTTTACATAAATTTAATTTGTATCAGTGTAGGATTAGAATAACCCAATACAACAACAGACAACGAGATCCTCTTCCCCTTTATCTTAGACGGAACTGGGAAAATTTTAAATCAAGATAACATACAGCCTTTCAAATGCCATTTTAAGATTTTTGTATGCTGTAAATATTCCTTCATATTTGTGCCAAAGATGTAGTGAAAGTGGTGTATATTTTGCCATTATTACTTGCATATGTAATGATTAGTCTGCTCATCCCATTTCTAAACACAAGGGAGATGGCAGTAGGCCTCATGAATTAACGACATGTTATCGTGACCTTTGCAAGCCTGCTATCTCTGTCATTTTGATCTCTTACAGAGGCAGGACTCTGCAATTAAAAAGAAAAGACTTTCTTTTCTTTTTACTCATTACAAGTTCTATGCCTCTATCTCTGCCTGATACTGAGTATCATACTATCTTTGTGGGAAAAATAAAAAGTAAATTCTGAAGCATACAGATCAGAAGGGGAGAGACCAAGAGTATCTTTCCTCATTAGCACTGTAAAAGGAAAACCAACAGAAATGGAGGATGAATTTAAAATCTTTAACGTAATGGAGAGATGCTTTTCAACAGAAAAAAAAAAACTTGCCATAAAAAGTATACAATTAATCAAGATCATGTGTTCCTTTCCAGTGTGAAATTCATGTATGCTTAATCTGTTTTTCAGAATCCTCAGTCAGTAGCAGCTCCCCTGGATCAGGTCCCAGTTCCCCAAGCAATGGTCCGACCAGCAGTGTAACAGAAAATGAAACCTCAGTTTTGCCCTCTAACATTCAAGCTGAGGTAAGACTCTTTCTCTTTATTGGGTAGACAATTGCTCAGATTTCTAGCCTGGAGAGATTTGACACTTCAATTTGATCATACTCACAAGCAGAGTAATTGCAGAAGATACCATTATCAGGGATACCAGGACACTGCAGGCTGACATCAGAGTATGTTATATATGAGATACGTCTTCATATACAAGGTGCATGTTCAGGAGGCCGGCATATATAAGATGCATGTTCAGGAGACTCTTTGGTAACAGAAGTCCAAAAAAAACAGCAGTAGTGCTACTGGAAGAGTGGGAGGGAGCTATGGAAGGAACTTGGAAGCATCTGTGTGGCAGAACATTACCTTCTGGGATAACCTGAAGAGGTGCACAGTGCTGAACACTGATGGAGAACTTTCACGTGCAAAAGAGTGATTTAGGCATTGGTGACCCTAACACATATGACTTAAGGTGGTCCCAGGTTCAGATGGCTGCTGAAGTAGATTTGTTTAATTACAGTATCAGAGTTAGGTGACAAAATCCTTTTCACATCTGCCTTTTATTTTACTGTACCTCAGTTTCCTTATCAGGGTAGTACTTACCAACATAACTGACATCCCAGGAGTCTTGGATACTTGTTTTGTAAAGCGAAATTGTACATGGAAGGAATCTTAACTACTCCTTGTATATGAAGNCTTATTCTGTTTCATACATACATGCCTGTAACAACAGGAATGCAGATGGTAAATCAGTTGTGATAGACCTCATTTAGCATAGATGAGATGCCTAAGTCATGCTTTCCATGGCAATATTGTAAAGGGACAATAAACTAATGCAACTAAGAGAGAATCAAATTCCACAATATTCTGTATCCAGTGCCTATACTTACAGCAATTCCTGCTTTGGTGGCAAAGTTTTCTATAAATTGTTGGTTTATACTGTTTATGTTAGAAAAATTGCATAAGAAAATGTGATTTAACACAGTTTTAGCTAATGGAGCTATTTCTCCAGGTCAGTGGCAGGACATTCACCTCAAAAAAAACTGGAATGGGCAGTTCAACCTCCAGCAGTGACTTTTCCCCATAATGAATTAATTGTGTGTGTGAACTATGATCCAGGGGGCAGGTGGGTGACCTCTGCACACTGATTAGTAGCCTCTCTCTGGCCCGTAACCAAAAAGAAAAAAAAATTGCATTGATGGCTACCATGTGGTCTTGCCTCATAGCCCTTCTGTATGTGATTGCAAAGAAATTTAAAAGATGCAGAGTAAGATCCATCATTTGGATTAGATCAGATCCTAGTTCAGTGGAATTAAGTGGTATATTTTAATATTGGGAATGTTTTAGACAGAAGTGTGTAATATGTGGTTGTTAGTGCTGTATTAAACAGGAAAGCTTGTCCAATTGGATCTTGTATTGACTTGAGAATACTACAAAACGCAAAGGGAATAATGTCTCAGACTGATACATGGTCCTTGTACTTTGCACGTTACAGTTTCTGGACACTCACCCACAGTGTTGAACGACCACCAGACATGCATACAGTCTGGTCAGGCTGGCAATCTCTATTAATAGAACACCGCATTGCACATCATTTGCCATTACTGTGCCAGACATCAGAAGTTATAGCCCCACCATACAATCACAAATGTTCAAATGAGCCTAAAAAGTTCCTTTAGAAGTTGGCCTCTGCGTGCTGGAGTCGGTCACTTAGCTCGCTGGAAGTGTGCTAAGAAGCTGAAACTACTGACTTCCATTTCTGGATCCAGTCAGGGATTTCTTTACCTCTCTGGTTACTTGACTGTTAAT
>VYZW01054909.1:23247-74459 GCA_013401315.1 Balaeniceps rex
TCCTCTAGTAATTCAAAGATAATAATCATGCACCTTTAGTTGTCTTCTTTTGTTTGAGGGTTACTTAATAACAATATATAAGAGGCAATGGCAAAGAAAAGATGTAAAGCAGGCATTCAGCCCTTGTANAAGAACCGTTCTGGTGAATAGTACTGAAAAATGGCAGTGCTATAATCATGTATCTGTCCTCTGCTAGTACACGGAAAGCCAGGGGGCTTTCTTAAATACTTAAAAAAAGAAACCTGATTTTTAAAAACTGGAATTTAAGGGTAGCCCATAGACAAGACAGTGAGAAAAGATCAAATCATGGGGTGGCTTTTAAGTACTGAATTTAAAACTATATTTTTTAACCCGTTAACTTAAAGGTTCAGATTGAACACGTGCCTACATAAGGTTTTTGAACTCTGCTAGCATGGTGGAATATACTTTGTTCAATCCTAAAACTTGCCTCTTCTTACAGTTGAAGTTATCTGTTCATTATATAATTTGCATGGCTTTACAATCAAACTTAAACTCTGCAGAGTTATTTGAATCTTAAAACAGTAGATATTCTAAACCATGTAGCAAAGCAACCCAATATCTTCTCATTTCTTTATGACAAATTTGGGCATGTATCAAGTGAATACATACACTTGTTATTTTCCATTGTTCTGTGCCTTACTCTTCTGTTCATAGGCTGTATAACAAAATGTGCACAGAGGTATAATTCCCTCCTTTTCAGGTGTGAAAAATGAAGGGGTTCTTTAAATAAGGAATACTCAAACATTCTCTTTAAAGTTTTGGTGAGAAATACCAGAACCATTTTAAATTGACAAGACTATGAAATGCTAGTTGATCAAGAGCTTAGAACAAGTTAATATCTTCTTTTTCTTTTCCATTTCTCTTTCCTTTTTTCCTTATGTTTAGGACTTCAGGTACTTAAGGCTTTAATACATTTCAACTTAACCCAGTATTTGAATGTTTGCCCTGAACTAAGATGATACGGCATGTGTCAGCACTCCCTGAAAACTGTTTTTGGTCAGATCTTTTTGGCAGACATATATATAGGTAACAACAAAAAAAGGAAGCAAGAGGAGGAGCAAGTTTCTCCACACCCCATTGATCGTGTATTTATCTTGTATTAAAAAGGCATTTCTTTTCTTTGAGAAAAGAATATACTTCAGCAGCAAGCCAGTGCTGCTGTGAGGGTGATAACAAGCAAAATCTAACATAGGTCAGAGGTAAAGAATTCCCCTGCATCATTTCCATTCTGAAAAGAAACAAATCATTGCCAAGAGGTGTGCCTCTGTCCTTAATAACAAAGAGAAGATCCCCTATGGATTATTTCTGGTCAGCTGTCAGATGCCAGGCTTTTGATGTAGGAAACGGTATACGTCTCCACTGAAGTCTGACATTTATACCTGCGGGATCTAGTACGCTGACCTTCCAAAAACATTCTGCAAATGTGACATCCCATCCAAAAGTACGTAGAAACCTTCATCCCAGCTTTCTGGGGAAAAAATAATAACGAATGTGAAGTAACCTGAACTCAGCTTGTCTTAGGGAAGATCAGCGTTGCCGTTGTCAGCTTTAATATACTTCTGTCCAAATGACAGCTTATTTCCTCATAAGGCTCTTTGATCACCATTGCAGATCTTCATTCTGCTCAATAAAGGGAGTCCAAAGTCTGAAACCCCCAGTTAAAATTATTGCAATCAGGTACCAAAAGACAACTACTACAATAAAAACCTTAAAATCTTGATGTTATTTGTGTATCTCTGTATCTAGAAAGTTTTGACCCTGCCACTTGCAGAAAAAAGGGTGATTTTGATGTAACTAATGTAAGTGCAAAGCCCCTAGCAGAAGTCTGCATTCAAGAAAATCTCAGAAGTCATAATGTAGCGAGTATATGAACAAAGCCCTCTGTCTTTAAAGGTTATTTTTGTCATGTGTCATACATAAAGGCCTGTCTCTGCTGAAGCTAAACTAGCACTGTCTTCACTGGGATCAAGATTTTATTTGATCAGTGTGGGAACCCTACATGCATTCTTAAAATAATGTATTCATAGCATTTTGACAATTTGTTTTCAATGGTAAAATCCTCCTCTGTATTGGAGTAGTAAAGGTTGAAATAATGGGGCAGTTGGTAGTGTGCACTAAAGTATGGATAAGGACTACCTGAATTTCAGTTTTCATTCCAGGATTTGGTTTAAAGCATCTTTCTATAGGGAACCAGTGACTGGGAAAGACTGAGGTAAAAAATCCATGACAAAAAATATACAGGAAGTGAAAATTCGTTAGTGGTTTGGATGGTGATCATAATCTACCAATATCTGTTAATAAAAAATGACAAATAATATGGAAGTTTCTGTTGACTTATTGATGGAAAAAATAGGAAGATTATTTGTTGTCAATAGGAATATTGAAAAGCTACAGTTAACCCCAGATTAATCATTCACTTCTCTGAATGATATTTAATGAAATATGGAAGACTGGATCAGGTTCAGCTGGAGTAAATGAATTTAGTTTCATCAAACATATTACAACTGAGGTTTTGGCTTTCCAGCTTACACATCTGACTAGCATCTTCTGAAGGTGAGATGTAGCACATTTCTTCTTTCAGATATTGCTTATAGCAGGGGATTATTTGGACAAAACTATAGCAACAGTTGACTGTGTTTGGAACTGAAAAATGCCCAGAGCATTTTCGCCTTTATTGAGAACTAATGTTTAAGACATAATGCAGAAGAATAATTTTGAAAGATAAATACGTCCTTTAGAAACATTGTACTACATGAGTAACAGAGACAACATAAGCAGGTGCCAGGTTGTTTCAGTACAGCTAACAACATACATAGCTGGTCAAAGTAATCTGAGAGCCATAGGAGAGGAGAAAAAGTGTGTTCCATAAGTATATACATGAATTCTTAGAAACAACTGCCATGTATTTAATTAAGGAAAGAAATGTGTGGGTTGGCTGTTGCAGGATTTTGTGCTTTGTCTCTTTGTAAAGACATTTTGTATAAAATATTGTATTTTACAAGAGCTTATAATTACAAAGGAGAAAAAAAGGCAGGGGCTGCGACTGAAGGACCTATAAAATGGTCTGTTGCAATGTCCAGATTATTTATACTTGGTCTTCCATTTTTCATACAAGCAAGCAGGTTAGATTGTGTTTGATGTCTTTTTTGGTTGGACTCTTGCAGTTATACAATGGAGTTGATGTCTGTAAATGCTTCCTCTCCTGCTGCCACTATTTACTTTGGCTCATGCATATCCCTTACAGTTTAATTTCCTGAAAATAAAAGGAAAAAAATACAGGTTACATTAGCCTGAAACCATTTTTTTGAGTGACTCCTTTAGTTGGAATAGCGATAACAGTAAAGTGTAGTGGTTAAAGAAGACCAATGTGTACAACTCTATTTTATTACTGAAATAAACCATGGTTTTATTATTTTTTTAAATGTAGTCTTATTAAAACTCAGATTAAGCAATCGCATTTTCAAAATAAAAAATATGCATTAAAATAAGGAGAAAGTCCTGCATGTACCTCCAGATAAATTCAGAAAAAAAAATGGTAAGTGGGGTTTAAAGTGAAAGATCTAATCATTAAGTGTAAGCAGAAGTATCCAGATGCACAGTGAAAGGACTTGAGCAGTGTTTTATTCAGGACTCATTTTCTGCTATGTAATCCAGCTTTAGACAGAGAGATAAGATAGAAATATTGACTCTAAACTGATATCTTTGCATGTCTCCAGATACGTAATTTTCCACGGTAGTACCAGGAGATATAATATAAAATAAGATGTTTCTGACTTAGGAGAACTGAATAGTCTCCTGGTAATGCTCCTAATGTGATTACTGGAATAAGATGGGGCCAAGCTGCCTTTAAAAACCACTTTAACAAATATGAAAGCATGGTGGTGATACAGAGAAAGGAGTCAGCTGTGGCTTAGCAGACTGAGCAGCAGGAGTGGTTGTCAGGTTTTGGCGGGGGGTGTGTTTCCCCCATGCCATCCACTCACTTTTATCATGCTCCATCTCATGAGAGGACATGACTGTAGTGCCTCATAGCCCCTTGCCTGAGCCTTAGTTAAAGTCACAGTGTAAAGGATGTTTTTAATAAGATTTTGTAGTAAAGATGAAAATATGAATGCACTTTGTAAAATCTACTGTGTATAAAGACTTTCATTTCACAGGGTTTTAGAAAATTTAATTTGTTTAGCTCCTCCTGTCGCTGAAGTCTGAAGCAAATCGCCTGCTGTCTTCCAAGGCGTGGCAGCAGGCCCCGAAACAGGAACACTGCAAATTGAGATGCACACAAATACCACTCTAGTCTCTGCAGCCCCTTACATGTGCTTGTGTCACTCCACTGATTACATGCAAATAGTGTTTGAAGGTGTTCCATGTATAGACTGCATACTGCAGTCCATCATGTGTTGCCTCAGAAAGCTCAGCAGCAGATCTGTGCCATACAGCAGCGTGAAGAAGAAAGAGCCTGACATAAAAGTGAAAAAGCATAAAAGAAAAGAGAGCAGTAATGAGCCAAATATGTGTCTTAACTTTGCTGTGGACATGCACTCATTTTCTCTTGGCTTCCCCTCCAGAGTAACCCACCTGATGTCAAGTAACTGGCACATGGAATGGTTTACAGATGGATCAGCATCAGTGACTCTCATAGCTGTATATGATTATCTGTCACACAGATGTTTCAGCTTGTATTTGCTTGCTAGCAGCCAGCCAAGCAGCCAGACCTGCCTTTCTTTTCTTGCTTGACGAGTGGAGAGGTCTCGCCCACAGATGTTTAACGAAGCAACAGAGAGGAGTGTACCCGAGCTGAATACACGCAGTTAGCTTCAGTGCCTTCTTGGTCAGCATCATCCCCTGAGAAACAACTGGAAAAGATTTATGGGTTTGATCTGAGAAATTTTCCAGATGCTGCTTAATAAAAGGAGACACTCTGCATTAGTTGCAGTAGTAAGGAGTCCCCAGCTTAGAGCATGCCACCTGCATCATGCAGGATACACATGTTGTGATTTGCCAGTTACTACAGTAATGAAAAGGGATTTTTTGTTTGTTTCTTTTTAGTTAGCCATTAAACTCCCATTACTCCCCAAAAATGAAGGTTTGCTGTGACTGAAGCCTGTAGACTTCCACTGTGGAATTTGTTTCTCCACTGATGTGAGGCGTATCCATCAGAGCATCAACTGGAACTGCACAAACAGATCTTTCAACTCTTCTTGTTGACTTTGTGGGAGTTCCTGAATCCAGCTGTAGCTTCTTGATCATAGTTTACATGACAGCCCTGCCCTTCACTAGGGTGGGATTTTTCTATATGCATTAGCAGGCAGAATGAAACTAGACGGTCCACGGTTTGTGACAAAAATAGCTATACTGAAGCCATCCAGTAACTCAGCGTACAGCACTAGCTAAAACTCAGTTTGAAAGACTTGATAGTTGTGGGGGGAGGCAGATGGGAAGAGGAGAGGATGTAAGAGTAATGGTAAAAGGTGGGGTTTTTTCCCCCTCTCAGTATGTTTGACCTTGGTGATACAAATCAGTATTTTCTTGAAATCAAGTGGGTCAGTTGAATAAATGATAATTACTCACTTGACCCTGCAGATGCTTAGTCACGTGTCTGATTTGTGCCTCTTTCAACAAAGTGGGGATTTTTTTTCGATTTGGGCTTTTTGGATTACATTTGGACTATTTTGGAATGCATTTGCTGCATCTTAAATAGTAAAACATAAACTGTACTTGATTGCAACATCTGGCACCTCAGCAAAGCTTTACAATAGCAGTTAATGGCGTAAAACCAGCATTGTCTGGGTAGCTGTGTTATATCATCACTGCTGAAACAGGGCTATCTGTACCGTGCATGACAAAAGCTAAAGTCTTTCCAGTCACAGACAGACGTGTTTGTAGTGTCTTTGTGCCACAGGAGAGGTGACTGACAGCAGCTCTTTGTCACCGCTCCTTTGTCGACTTTTAGTGCCTTCACACTTTAATTGATAGAGAGAGAAGCTTGTGTGAATATTGCCTAATTTGCTTGTAGCAAAATATTAACCAGATTAATAATTTTCTTACTTCTTAGAGTTCTTTTATTATTTTGTGTTGTGGAAAACGAACTGTAATATTGTTAAATAAATTTCTGCATTTATGTTTGAAGAGTATGAAGGGAGATTAATTTCCCTTGATTACCAGCTGTAACAGTGTAACAGATGTGTAATGTTTTCATTATTCTGCCTTATTTTTAGTTTAGTATTACTGTATAGCACTCGCTACATACATGATATTTTCTGCTGCAGAACGACAAGTGACCTTTTGCTTCGGAACTTTGGTTCTTTTTTCCCTGTACATTAATATTTTAGCAGTGCATAGCTACCTGGGTTTGCTGCGGAAGCTTTAATTCTGTCGGTGCAAATCTAGTACTTCTCGGTGTTTGGCATCAGGGAAAGGCGTCAATAACTGTTCCCCCCCCTTGTCTTTGCAGATGCTCTCTAAGTCCATTGAGCAGCTCAAGCAGCCTGGCAGTCACCTGGAGGAAGCTGAAGAAGAGCTTCATGAAGATCACGCGATGCAGGAAGAGCGAGCTCCCACCAGCGGTGCCAGCATTAGGGCTGAGAGCAGCAGTGCTGGTGTGGATGACAGAATAGGACAGCAGGTGGGGGCTGTGAAAGTCAAAGAGGAGCCACCGGACAGTGATGAGGATGTTCAAACCCAGCAAATGGAATCTGGGGAGCAAGCTGCTTTTATGCAACAGGTAATAGGCAAAGATATAGCTCCAGGA
This sequence comes from Balaeniceps rex, assembly GCA_013401315.1. Lineage (NCBI taxonomy): Eukaryota > Metazoa > Chordata > Aves > Pelecaniformes > Balaenicipitidae > Balaeniceps > Balaeniceps rex. The sequence goes on from VYZW01054909.1 coordinate 30,017, forward strand.
TTTGTAATTAAGGTTATTATCTGAACATCATGTGCGTTTTCTAGACTTTGATAAGCAATTGTGTTTTGATTCACTGATCTAGCAAATCCTGATTTACCGGTCAACAAATTTAACAAAGTGTCGTAACACAAAACATAGTGACATCCTTACGGCCACTAATTCAGAAAATACCTGTTGCAGTCAATTAGTCTACATAAATCTTTGCATAATAGCTGATAGACTTTGTATTAGCCCAGGATTACATTACATCACTTAGTTCTAGTGAAAGAGAACTCGTATCACCTAGCTTGTTGAGATCAGCAATTGCTGGAATTAGTTTCCAGACCTGATTGATGAAACATTCTTCTTCTCTGATTTTGAATCCTCTGACTTTTGCTTTCAGCTATCTGTATATACTGTAGTCTTGAACACTGTTAACGTTAGGGTATTTTTTTCCCCTGTAGACAGGTACTGGCTGCTATATCAGTGGTCCCAGGATGGTGTATAAAGTATAATTTAGAGAAGAGTACAAGGTGGATGTAAAGAGGCAAGGCAAGGCACTGTTTAAAAATTGCATTGTTTTCTTTTTTGCACTGCTTAGTTAATTTTTCATTCTGTCTTATTTGATGATACTGTCCACAGAGACATCCTTAAATGAAGCAGATGCAAATATCGGTGAGAAGCAAAATGCAGCATTAGGTTCCAATCAGTTATTAGGATATTGCAGGAGAAGCACAGAACCGTTACCATCTGATATCCAATCACTTGTTTATTTTTTTTAAATAAAGACTAATCATACAATATTGCATAACCTTTACCGCCAGGTCTCATAGACAAATACTAAAGTAATGACTGTGCATAAAAAGCCAACTTGGCAAAAGGAAACTTCAGGTTGTCGGTGAGCATTTCACCAAAGCTGAAAAGCGCAGTGCATTTGTGCAGCCGGCGAGCTGGTGGCCCTTTCCGTTGCTGTAAGATCAGGCAGAGCAAGGCTGGATGCAGTGGAAGGCCCTGTTTATTTAAGTCTCTACTTTGTCAGGTCCCCGCTGTTCTCCTGCAGAAAAGTGATTTTGGGAGGGGGGGCAGGAAATGCCTTATGGAAACAGGAAGCCCAAGTGATTCATGTGCTGAGGAATGTGGGGCAGGGGGCGGGGGGACGGGGCAGCGCTCCCTCTGTTTTTAAAGGCACTCTATGAATTGATTTATTGTCAAAGAAAATAACAAAGCGAGTAGGGAAATTGTTAAGGAAGCTTTCCAGTGAAACATTTCCTTCATATTCCCTTTTGATATGTTTACCTTGTTTTATAGGTTTACTTTTGTTAAGCTAGTTAAAGATTCATTGTATTAAGATCCCCTTTAATACGGATAATGCCAAACTGACCTGGAATCCTTGTCAGGTTTTTTTTCTATTAAAAATATTTATATTTCTAAAGCTGAGGTATTTTAAGGTGCAGTATCCTGTTTCAGAAGAGATAGCTGTTTTGCCAAATGTAGAAATTGTTCTAAAATATGTTATTAGGATGTGTTGTTTACATTATGCTCTAATACTATTAAATCTCTTATAAAATGTTGCAACTTCTAAAGATACATTATCCTTTTTCCTAGCAGATCTCCAAACAAACAACTAAATAGTTGCTAGAAAATGAAAGGCTTCTGAAACACAAAGATCATCTTAGATAGGAAAGATTGATTAATTGAGAAAATACAGGTGATTTTTATGTGTTCTTCATATTTGAACAGAAATCTTTCTCCTTCTTGGATGAAAAAAAAAAACCACATTCAAAAAGTGAAGCATATAAAAATCAAATTACATGTTTTTCCCATTCTGTATAATTTTAATTTTCTTTGAAACCTAAATTCAGCCTCATCAAAAAGGGATAGTGCATCTTTTAAAATACATTTTATTTGGGGAGAAACTTGCAAATGGGAAGACTTTTGTACAATGTCACTTCAAAGACATGTATTCACAAAGGACAAAAGATATTTTTATAATGTCATTCAGGTGAGAAACCCCAATACATTAGGGAACTTTAATTTCAGAATCTTTCAAATTTGGATAAAATTAAGAGAAACTACCTGGAACCAGTGAAAAGGAAAACTGGGTTTAAACAACCACATTTCTAATTGATAATTGTCTCTTACATTTTAAATCTACTGTATTTATTATAATTTACACCCTTAGAGGTGATCTCTTGTTTCGTGTTGTAAATATATTCTGTTTGTATGTTCCCTTTTTTGCCTTCTGATATAAGTCTCTTCCTTTCTCAAATAAAGGTTTTTTTTAAAAGATCCCCTTTCAGATATCTGACTTTGTGTAAAGTTGATAACTTAGTTGTGCTTTTGCTTTGTATAACCAAATATGTTCGCTACACATTGTTGAAACAATTCAAGCTTTCAGGAGCAAGGTTTTTATTACACTATTCTTACAATGATTACACAAAGTCTTTTTTTGGTCTCTTGTTTTATCCTACATCAGACATTATAAGTTCTAGTGAATGTGGAAATAGTATTGATGCATGCTCATTTTCCCATCATGGCATCTGTCTTGAACATGTGATCATATATTGTACCATATAGGAAAGGTAAAGGCAAATCCCAGCTTCCTGGCTCCTACTTACCCAAAATTCAGATGAACTGAAATAATTTCCATGACATTTCTAAAATCTGCCTAGAACCCAAAAGGTGTTGATCTGAAACTGAGCTTATACTGACCTCTTTGAAATTCCTCAATACCTTTGGAAAACTAGAGTCCACCTGTAAATATGCTGGGGAAGAAGGAATCCACAAACTTCGCAGACTTTAAAGCAATTGTGTAAGACGGTGAAGTCCTACTTTAGAAACACCTAAGCGCTTCCTTGAAGATGTTAAATGCTTTACTGGTTTGCGACATTTCCTGAACTTTGCTTCAGATCTACAGAGAGAAATAGTTTGTACTGCAGACCTATCTCTGTTGCTAAAGTACATGAATTATTACTACCAAAAGAGTTCAGATAATTGTTGCATTCTAGGTCTTCTAACTGTTCATTTAAATGCTAAGGCTCTTAACAGCTTCGATTCTGGTATAGTTTTAACTAAAATAAAATGCTTTCAGCAACATAAGTATGAAAGAATAAATTCTGTAAACCAAATTTAATTATTTTCAGTGATATAACAGCAAAGTTTCATTAGTCATACACAAAAAAAATTAGATAAAAAGCCAAGTTTAACTAGCACTAACAGTATAACATTATACTGCTTGCCCTGTTGATTATTATGTATTTAGAATTTTGTGCTTTCAACAGGGATTTTACTGAGATGCCTTTTGTTTAAATACTCATGTTGGAATTAGAAGAGCAGCCATAAATGTTTTCAATTTACAACATTCCTGTTTTGGAGGCTACACCTAGATTTTTTTCTACCTTATTTGTTTACCATGCGTCAAAGCACCCATAATGAAGAAAACAATCATAATTTAATATAATTCGCAAGCCTTATCTTTTCCAGGAATGCTATGCCTCTTTTTTTTTTTTTTTTTTTTTTTTTTAAACAGTAGCTTATTCTGTCCTGTTGTCCAAAAAATAAAGCCACTATAGCTGCTGATTTAGAAGTACTTACTACTAAATGAGGGAAAATGCTTCATAATATTTATATACTCAAGACAGACACACATTACTGGAATGTAGATACTGTAACATTAGCCTTTTTTCATCTCCTGGCATTAAAAAAATAGGACTAAAAGCTGAATGCCTCAGCAAAGCAGGAGCACTCCAGACATTACCACCACTCATCCTTTCTATTCAGCAATTCATTCATGCACTTTTGTCATTCCATCTTCGTTATCATCAGGATCACTAAGACTTACTTCATGTTACTTAAGCCAACTGTACCCTGTTTTTATCTTCACTGGCATTCTGAGGTAAAAATCTATAAGCATTAGTCCCAAGCACCAATCTAAAAATGTTTACTTATTTCTCCCCCTTATGAACACTTCACAATTTGCAGCCAAAATTAGCTAAGCCAAGTTAATTTCCTTATTGTATTCTGTCCCACTAGCAGCATGTCCTACTTATCCACTTAAGAGATGTTTGTTTGCTTTTCATTTATTTGTTTAGTTTCCGATTTCCTTATGCAGTTCCCATCATCTGGGTGGTAGCGGGGCTTCTGTACCTCATTTCTCAGTGGAGGAATATAGCTTAGAACATCGTATGCTGAATTGCTGTTCAGGCAAACAGAAGAGAGCATCCTGGATAAAAGTATCTTCTCTGTTGCTCTAGAGCAATAATCCCAGTGATTTTTGTGGAATTTTACCACTCTATTTGGTAGACACTGTGCTTTGTATTTGGTAGACTTTGTGCTTTGCATTTGTTTTTTTTCTCTTTTAATTCAGCCTAATTTGGAATTAGATTTTAAAGGCAAAAATTGCAATTAGCTCAAACCGCATAGCCAGTAGAAGGGCTGGGTTTCTTGCCATGCTCACGCACTCACACACACGAACAACACCAGGAAGAGCCATCCTTCAGGCTTGTCCCAGTTTCTGGTCCCTATTTGTTGAGCTCAAGTGTCACACTCCTTTTGCTTATTTTGATTCTGGCCCCATAACTCATCCAGCCCATACAGGATAACTTCCCTGGCTACCTGTGGGCACACACAGCTATTGGAGACCCCCAAGGGTTACTACAGCAGTAGCTGAGATTTAAAAAGGTACTAGCTTAGTAACTTGAAATCATTCAGCAATGTCTAATTCTCTGTGATGCCTGCAAGTCCCCTTTTTTTTTTTTGGTAGGCTACCTTAGTTGTCTCTTTTAACTCCTTCAGCCAGTAAGAGAGGCACTAACCTTGTACTGTTCTGTCCCTCCTCAAGTCTGTGAGCGCACAGACCCAGTACAACCCCTACATAACATAAGCTGGCACTATGGTTTCTGGGATCAAACTTGAGCCATAGACTGTCTGGATGGAGCATGGGGGCAGAGGGCTGTGTAGATGCACCTGTTTTGTGGAAATTTATCATTCAGCTACATGAGAAAAAGCCCCATCTAAACAGCTTTCTGTACTTTACTCCTAAGGTCCTGTATTGAGTTTTTTTAACTGTGGTCTTTAAAAATGTAGTTCTTTATCAAATGCTGTAGGAAGAATGATTTTTTTTTAATGCCAATTCTATGTGAAAGCATGTAATAATGAGAATTTTTACAAGTAGTTTTCCTTTCCCAGTTGGATTTTAAAATGATCCATTTTTTCAAAAAGCATCAAATCTACTTTCTTAATGAACACCAAGGAGATTGTTATTTTTGTTTGTCTCTCCTATTGTAAACCTTCATTTAAAGACTTATTTTATCACAAAATTAAATCAAGACCTGAATTGTCTGACCAACCATACGGCATTACAACATAACAAAACTATTTCATTTCACTGATACCTGCACAGAATAACGTTGATAGTGCTTTTATTTTTTGATCCAAAATGTTTTATGCTTCTTTTCCTCCTTCAGAGATTTACAATATAGCACCTGATACTTCTGTTACTGCTCCCTTTTGTTAGAGAAAGCAGTATGTAGGGAAACCACTGGGGCAACACTAGGTAAAATTACTTAATCAGGGGTACCTAACTAGCATGAATCAAAAGTCTGTAAGTCCAGATCCCAGTGATTATCACTTCACATTTTGGCAGCCAGATGATACTACTTTCATACCATTGGGCAATTTATCATTTCCTGTATCAGACAGCACAGGGTTTTATTGTTATTGTCGTTGAAGAGGATTATGTGTTCTTGGAAAGCTGCTTCTTTAAATGCTTCATTTTTGGAAGAATTCTGTTTTGACCTCTGAATCTCTCTCTCTCTCTGACACACACATGCACACACACACACACGTGTTCATTTTTCTTCCTTCCCTTAAAATATGAGACTGAATAAATGCATGCCTCAGTATACTACTGGCGAAATCTTCATAAAGCTCTGTTGTTTAATGTCCTTGAAGAGCAGCTCAGCCTGAATGCCTTTGAGATATAGGTGCTCTAATGCAGAAAGCAGTGCATAATCTGTCTCTTCTCATGTTCTGGCCTGTGACCTTTGGATCCCCAGGAGACCAAGGAGGTCTTTCTGGTCATACTGCCTGTATTTCCTCAGCAAAGGGTCTTGTGAAAATTACAGCTATGAGATTGCAGCAACACAGTGATGGCAAGGGCTTAAGGTGGCTTTGCTCAGGTTCTCTGTAAAGCAGCTAATGAAGCATGGAGGCTTCAGCTCCCAACCCTTTCCTTAGTCTTTTCCTTCTGGTCCCATCAAGAAGGGCACTGTGATAGTTTCTGGGTGGCAGCTTGCAGTTTTTTAAAGCAGATCTCTATTACTGAGCAGATCCAGAAGTAGCACAGGGTAGAAGCACTGTTGGGAAATCTGCTCTCCCACTGTGCACAGAGGGATAGCTACCGAGACCAGCTGCTTCTAAGGCTTGCTCTCCTAGATCTTCCTCTACTGAAAATACAAGTTGAAGATTTACCACACATCAGAGAGCATGGCTCCGTCACTCAGCTACCTGACTGCACACAGGGACAGGTGGTGATCAGGTTTCCCTCATTTCTTACCTGTTTTCATCCATGTTGACACCTTGCCTTAGGGCATCAAGGGCTCCCAAGCCCAACAGCACATCCCTTGATATCTTCTTTTCTTTCTAGAACTTTTTGGTTCTCACCATTTACCTAAATTTTGTACAGTCTTTTGTCATAGTTTCCCACTAGTTTCTACATAGATTTTAGTTTTCTGAAGCTACTGAGTTTATACAGAGAGCTTCACAGCTTCTCTGATAGCGTTTCTGACAGAAAAATAAAAGTGGCAGTGCTGTATACAGGTGCCATCACCACAGGCTCAGCCCAGGGACACCTGACTTCAGTAGCTCTGATTTGTCCATTTCTGCAGGTAATCAGGCCCTGCTAAGGATGCTAATGTCTTCAGTTAAAATACGTGCAGCATTACCCTTTGTGCTATTTTCATAAGAATCTCCATCCCTTCTCAGGCAGGCTCTAAGAACACAAACATAGGTAGCACAGGACCAGCAAGAAAAAAGGAACAGGAGAAAGATTCATTTGGGCAGCAAGACTGAGAATGAGCATGGGGACTGTTACTTATCTGCGTCAATGGACAATGCACTAACCAAGAAGGCCGCTCATTTTCCCAAGTCCTCTCCGAGAAGCTGGATTTCAAACAACTGCTTTCAAGTTAGGTGCTATTATATGTCACCATTACAGTAGCTTGGGCGCTCCTGTAAAAGAAGTAATCCTTTCTTTCACCTCTCTGGCCCTTTCCCTCCAGCTTTTAATGAAAGAAAAAGACTCAAAGCACATTAACTCAGTTTCATTTTCAAGTTCTGCTTTTGTGCAAGAATCTGTAATTTGGTAAGAAGCTATGTCAGGGATGAGCTGACTGGGGGGAGTTTTGCAGTCAACACGCTGAAGCCCATGCTCATTCCCAGCTCCATCTGAGTCCAGCTCTGTGAGCGACCCAGTAGCTTCACTCTCAAGCTTTGTACTGTTTCATTGGCAAGCAGTTCCCACAGCCATTGGCCACCACGATGCTTTCAGGCTGTGAAATCCATTGGCATAAAGCACATTCAGTCAGAGAAGAGGCAGTGGGTTCAGCCTGGTGGGATGCCATACCCACAGGAGCTGCTGTCGTAAAGGTGAGCTGCAGGTGGTCACCACAGAGAGGCAGTTTCATAACACAGTTTCCTTCATAGATTTGGGTTTCAGTACCCAATCCTAGAGGCCATGACTAAGTGGATCATGTAAGCCTGAAAGGATACTGTGAACTTTTCATCAAGGATAGAAAGAAGTCAGTGTTTGGTTCTCTTTCTTACTGTCATGGCCACCTGCACATTTAATGTCATTGCAAAAGGCTGAATATTAACTTTGAGTACCTGTTTATAAGTGAGTTAGGTACATTAGAGAAGAAAAATTTTTGGAAGCTCTTTACCTCTTCTTACCAGGATCAGCTCTACTGTGTCTACCTGCTCTTCTGCATGATTACTTCAGGTAGTAATTAAGGAAGTCACAAGACAGGGCACTTAATGTTTGATGCATAGCAAGTTATTTTTATGTAGTGCGGGTATTTGCTATTTTTTCTTTCTTCTGCTTAATATGGATGCTAAGTATCGAAAAGGAAGAAAAAAACTGTTCAGGTGAGAGGCTTAGAATACAGGAGGATTTGGCAAGTCAGAAAGGAGGGACACAATCCCACTGAGGTTAGTTGCATTCAAGCTGCAGAATCCTGTAAATGCAACAGTAACTTATGTCAAGACAGACCAATATATACGTATTTTGCTCTTCTGTGTTACAAAGTTCATCCATTGAACAAAGAGTTTAGGCCTAACAAAACCAGGAGATTCAAGCCCTGCAGCTGACTACACAGCCAAGATACTCTGTGAAAAATGAGAAGCTGGAAAATACTGTCTCACACCTTGACCCCTACCAAAAAATGGACCCACTCCTCAGCTATTGCCTTCTCCACAGGTCACTATTACAGTGCTGTTGCATCAGCAATGAACAACTAGCGGTTGCTGTACTCAATCTGAGTAGTGCTGTGAGCTTCTGAGAAGTGCTGTGCTGGAGGAGGTCCTCAGGGCTTATAGCAGGTCTTTGGAACAAGGAATAGGAACCAGGACAGGAAAACCAAAACTGTCCAAGTCCTTTGGTCTGAGTAATTCATGAAACTGAATTACTTCCTTTAACTTTGGCAGGAGCCACTGGACTGAATTTCACATGCTTTCATAGGTCTAAGTACACGACAGCATTATAAGAGCAAAGAAATGCTACCAAGTTCTCTCTGCAGGCTAAATCTCCTCTGTGCCACTGAAGCAGCCGTGGTGGTTCACAGGGACAGAGGGTCCTGGTAGCATATAGCTTGTGTCCCTAAAATGGGTAATGCTGGAGAAGCACCAAAAGATGAAAGGCAAATCTGCTTTCCAAGAACATATTTTGCAAAATCAGAAGAACAATTATGCCCAAAGCTACCACAGTGTTTCTCCCCTTCAGTGAATGAAACTCCTCACCAGAAGCTTCCCCAGCCCCCTCTCCCACCTGTGGCCATCCCATGGGTGTCCCCTGGCGTAGCAGCCCTTCTGCCAAGCTCTCCAGATTTGCCCCATTTCTGACAATCAAAAATAGAAGTAATAAGACATCCCCTTGGGAAGGGCCACGAGCCTTTAGTTACTGCTGCTTCACACAGGCACTTGGCCACCCCATGGCGGGGTTGGCTCCTGGCAGGGAAGGGACAGTGGCTGGAGGTCAAGGCCAGCTGGGGAGCAGGGGGAGCAGACAAAGAGGTGTCCTCCTCCCTCCGGCACTGCTGTGGGATGCAATGGTGAGGGGAGGCAGAAGAGGTGAAGCAGCAGCCGTAAAATGTCTTACAGGACACCTTGTAGTTGGACTTGAGAGCCCTCCTTTGCTGGGAGAGCTGCTCTGTCCCCTCCTGAGGATGACAACATTACTTAAGCCAGAGGCTCCAGATTCCTACCTGCTGCAAAGAACTTTCTCTATTGTCTTTGTTCTCAGAAGACAAGACGGTAATGAGGGATTAACTGCTTTGCCTTTTAACCGATCATTTTAACCCATTTTGTAGAAAGTTCAGTCTAAACAATTTAAGTTGAAATGCACTGATCCTTTCAGGGAATAGAAATGTTCAGACAGTTAAAGAAATGTTGTTAAAACAAAAAAAGAGCTCTGCCAGCTACTACCAACATTGGTAGTCATTGGTTTTCACTTTCCTGTCATTGTTTCCTTTAATTATTTTAGATTCACTGTTAAACACAAGTTTTCCTGATCAAATAATGAAGACTAGTTAGTAAAGAAAGCATTCAAAGGAGAAGAAGAAGAAAGTCCCAATTCCTATTTCTCCATACTGACTACATCTTGAATCTCACTTCAATAGCTTGAGAAATACTATTAACTGCTAAAGATTGAGCCAAGAGTATCAATGTTCTGTCATCTTTGTTACACTAATTTTTAAAGATAAATTGACATTTATTTTTCCAGCTACAAGCTAGTATTTTGATTTCATTGAATTAGTATCAATTTTTAAACTTATTACCATAGTTCAGTACTGGACCTGAAATCGGAAGCACTGAAGTTTCTCTTATCTGAGCATTCTGGGTCAAGGAGATAGGTAAAGTGAAGATGGAATATCTAAAATTCTTATGAAATTATCCAGTATATATTTCACCAGAAAACGGTGAGATACCTTTTTAATTTACTTCCATGGACAGGTTTTCATGTGCTGAAATGGTTTTCCCTGAATTCTTAATTCTCTTCGTGTTAAGAGCATTTTGCAGTCTTCAGAATTTATCATTTATAGGAAATGTTGCTGTATGTCATCTCCTAAAAATCTCAAGGCCTAAACATTTAAATCAGTGACCTCACTGATTAATAGTTCCTTCCAAACTGATTTGCAGCCTTTTCCCTATCGTGCAAAAACATAACAAAACAGAAATACCAGTGATTTAATTTGGCGTCATCAACCACTGAAAGATGAGCTGGAAATAGATTAGTAAGTGTTCTAGTTGATCTTAATAGTGCAGTGACAAGCAAATTCAAGGATGACAGATGATCCCACTGACTAGCAATTCTTCTGACTGTATTATGGCATGGATAAACATGCTGTCTTTTCTAACAACTGGCCATGAAAGCAAAGAAATATGAGTTCATATTGCTGTGGAAAACAGAACTGAAACAAAAAATTCCTTTTTAGTCTTATGTTTGGAGTGCCCAACTATTGCAAAAGACTGACAGAAATATGTTAGGATCTCAGTTTGTAAGATAACCAAGATGTTTCTCTTAACTTTACTGGGAGGGGTTTATTTTTTTCCCTCTGAATCAGAGCATCAGCACGACCCTCCAGTGTAAACCCAGTAATGCTTCCTGAATGTTCACATGCTCAGGGCATTTTGAGCTGTACCTTTAAAAATAAATAAATAAGGAATGAACTTGCTTGGCATTTCAGGCCAATGACCAAAGCCAGGGAGCCTGGTGAGCGTGCTACTATATTCCCTTTAACTTTATTTTTGTGGGCAACATGCATTTTTAAAATGGTTCTACATTTCCCTGAACCAATGTAATATAAAAGATTTACTGTTACAGTTTGTGTGTGGCCAGGCAATGGCATATGGAAAACATGTTTCCTGCTATTTAATTTAATTACTCTAATCACGTGCCAGCCCCGGGCATGTCATTCTGGACCTCTGAGGCTCTTTGTCTGTCAAAGAGATGGACAATATCTTGGCTTTGTTTAGTTGCTCTGCAGGCTGCAGATAAAACCACTGAAACGCTGACTGTTTGTTTAACCAAAACTTTGCATTTTAACCATTTGGCTTTGATTTTTTGTTTTACAAGAAAAGATGACATTTTGGCCTTGGTGAGCTGAAAAGGAAATATTAGGGATATGAAGAAGAACTGTCACTTTTGGGGCTTAATAGATGAAAAAGAATACTCTAGCCTTCTGGTCAGAAATCAGCTTTGTTAGCAGAAACTTAAGACGTGCATCGCTGTTATTTTAGAGTTGCCTGTTAGCAAGGGCAGCTGGAAAAGTCCTGCTTATAACTGCTTCATTCTAATATGGTTAGCCCTTCATTCAACAGTTTCAGTAGATTTTAGTTTCTTTAATTTTAATAGATGAAACTGTAATGGGTGAAACTAATTACAATTCCATAGCAAATAATTATACCAGTAATGTTGCATCCAGGTATAAGTTAGCTTTTATGTTAACACCCTACAGTTATTTTTATGTAAGAAATATCTGCACATTACAGCTTTAAGCCTTTTACCAAAAGTTTAAGAGCAGATAAGCAGATTACAGTACTTCATTCATATTATAAATGCCAAATCTACAGAGAAATTAATCACACACTTAGCTTTAAGTATGTGCTTAACACCACCACTTCCTTCACTTGTAAGCAAGTGCTTAAGTCCAAGTTTTCCTGCATCCAGAAGTGACACTAAAGAGGACTTTAGACTATATGAGGATATAATTTCTAACAATCATGTTGTCAGAAGAGGAAAGAATAAGAACCAGCTTTTAATCAAATTAGTTCCATCTTATGAAGAATTACTACACATAGAAAGACTTGTCTATTCTTACATTTTTGGAAACTGAGTGAACTGCAGTTACTATAAGTTTCAACAGTAAATTAATCTACCTTTTTATATGGTAGCGTGTCAGTGTCCTGCCACAGCAGTTTTCAAGCTACACAGTATGGCAGAGGGTGGGAGAAGGTCTATGAATATGCTCTCAGGAGGTCTGCACCATCATAGGGAAACATTGGATGGGATAGGATGCAAAAAAAAAAAAAGGGGTCTATCTGAGCAGAGTTTACATATTTCTGATATTTTGGTAAATGGTTCTCCAACGGGCTTTACTTTCCCCCCTGTTTTCGAGCTGAATCAATGACATACAAAGAAATAAAAATTATTTCGTTTAAGTTGCACAGTACAGCAATGCAAGAATGAAAAAATTTGTCACTATATACTGAACCTTAGCTTTGAGCTAACCACTAGATGACACTGCTTCCCACTTAGTTAACAGGTGTGGGATATGCTCCCATCTTCCCATATACCAGTTCACAGAATTACATGCTTCTCAACCAAAGAACTTCGAAAAGAACATTGTACAGGAATTGTCTTCACCACTGTGCATTTTGATGAATTTTGTATTTTGTGTATATACCTGTAGGTATTTAGGTGTGTGCATGAACGTATACATAAACATTACAAGCAGTGCGCATGTGTCTTTACATGACTTATAGAAAACATGTATTATAACTCACCATGCAAGTCTTTAGGGTGTTGTAACTTAGCAAGTGTTGATGACAGCTCTACTTAAAAGAAACCAGAGGAACTCAAGAAAAACTTAATAGGCTGGAGTTTGTGGAGAACATTCCCCTTGTCCCCTGCCTCCCACACCCCCCAAAAAAAAGGGATACTATATTGGCTTCTGTAGTGTGATTCTGGAAAGACTGGGCATAGGGAAAAATATCATGCTGAGGAGTCAGGCAAGAGCAGGCTGCACTATTCAAGTCCAAAAATGACAAATGGTGAGGAGAAGGAGAAAGGCACAGAAGGGCTGTCACGCATATTCATAAGGCTGCTGCGGTTTTTAAATTAGGAACAATGAACTTTCCAGAAGGATTTGTGGAAAGAATCCCACATTTCTAAAAGGCTGATTTTCAGAAATCCAGAAGCTCCAGTTTACTCGAAAAACAGCTCCTCCAAAGTTATATCTATGCTACTAAACTGCATGCACAAGGGCATGAGGATATGGAAGTGGAGTAATAGCACCTTCCGATACACTTTTATTTTTGCCTTTGTCAACAAGTGTCTTGCTTTGTTAAGATTCATCTCAATGATTTATAACACATTTGCTCTATATGTGCTATAACTGTAACACATACGTTGTATGATATACTTCATTTAAGGAGTATTTTAAATGGCCATATTAAAACATGTCTTTAAAATCTGCCCATCATCTACGAGTGTGACAATGTACTACCCATAGTCAAAGCAAAGTTAAGAATTCCTTTTTGTTTTAGTAATCTAAATTTAAAAATATTAAAAATCTTCTTCATTTTGCACCTGTTTTAATCCTGTTCCCTCACGACTGTGGCAATATGGGTTGGGTGCATCCTTATCCTCTATCACATTAGCCAAATACTTCCGTACTCCTGCTGAAGGGAACCTGCAAGCAGGGAGGGTGAGCCTCCTCGCCTTGACAGGATGCTCTGCTCTGTTTACATTCCACATTCTATCACAACCCATTGTTTTAGCATTATTTCTTTTTTTTATGCAAAGAGCTGCTGCTAAAATGTAGTAAAGCTTTACAGTCATGTAATATGAAGTCCATACAGTGTCTACCTAGCACTAGATTAGCGAGCAAGGTATTTCTGCTAATAAGCTATTTTTGTTATATCAAGTTTGTCATAAGAGATACAAGCTCAATTGCTGATTTGTGGGACTTCAAGAAATTACATTGCCTTAATAGCGTCAGCTTTGCTGTGTGACAATTCAGTTAATTGCAATGTTTCCTCTAGCTCTGTTAAATGTTTGGGAATTGTATTTACAGATAAAATCTATCCCATTCACAACTAAATTCTTCCAGGTTACAGCAGTGTAAGTCTATAGTTCCTATAAAAGAGTGGTGATACACCAGAGATGCAGCACCATATTTGCAAAATTTATATTTCTAAGTCATTTGTCAACAAAAAGAGATATGTTTATCTGTTTGCAACCAACAACTTAACTAGATCCATGTAAGAACTGAGATTTTCTCAGCAGTTTAAGGATGCCCAAGTCACCAGGAACAACAATGGCTGGAATCAAGGCTACCTAAATTGCAACCATAAGCAATGTAATCAAAATCAAAGGTATAGTTTTATCCTGTGCATGTGTTATTTGGACAGGTTAATTTATTGGGGATTATGGATCTGAGGAAAAAAAGATATCCAATTTTAAACAAAATAAGAGAAAGGCTGAGAAATAACACGTTAGCCAGAAGTTTTGCTTGTTTATTAAAATGCTGTCTTGTATTTAATCTAAACAAGTGTAATTACTTTTTCAGACTTTGATTTCCTCTGCAAATCTTGTGTTCTTATATTTCATTTAGACAGGACATTTATGTGGATTGCTTCTTTTTCACCAGTTTCCTACAGTTTCTTAAATTTGTCAGTAAACTTGCTTGAGCCTCCCTCCAGAGACTGCTTAGGAAGGGAAAAAGCTCTCCACTCTATTCGTGGCTAAGCATGAGATCCAGGAAGGTTAGCTAGAGTATATAAAAGCAGGCAAGAACAAGAAAGCAGCTTATCTTCAGACCTGAATCTGGGACTTGCTGCAGGAAGAATACCCTGTTGATGCATATGCTACCTGTGCAGGAACAAGTTCCCTGCTCAGCCTGATTGTAAAAGCACACCATGTGAGCTTTTGTATTGCTTTTGAAGGGAAAGTGATAAAAAGAAGTTTTAAGTCACTTTTGTTCTCTCCTTCTGACAAAAGGACTTCAATCTAAGTTTTAGTGACCCAAGAAATGCAGTCCTTTGGGGCTAACCTCTTCCCTTTCTCAGGGCTGGGAGCCTTAGGAGGAAAGCACCTTGGTTATACCTGCTACACTTGTGGAAAAGCAATTATGACTTAATGATGTTTCACTCTTGCCCTGTANAACTTGAAAGGCAGCAAAACTACCTCAAAGTACAAAGTGTTTGAGCAATCAAGTGGATGCAAGCCAAATTCAGAAAGTGGAAAGTAACATAAGCAGCTTTGTACAGTGCTGGAGATAGAGATAAAGTATTTTTAAGCAAATGCTTCAAAGTCCTCGCCCCTCTCGCTCCCACATACTGCCGAGGCAGTAGAAGCAAGCATTTTGGAGCACTGCAAACAGTGACTGAGGTAACAAACAGCCAAATACGTCCTTTGGGGTGAAGCTGCCTTCATGTCTGCCTGGGGCACATGTACCTTTTGACAACTGCTGTGAAAGCTCTGTCCGTATTATCCAGAGTCACTGTGTTTGGGTTATCATTTTAAGTGCCTTGCTGAAACTTTTGCTTCTGTATTAATCTGGGATTTGGATTAGAATAGTCTACCACGTTACAGACTATATCAAACTCTCAATTCCAATGCATAGTATGGAGCAGTGCTGTTCAAAACACGTTTTGAACTGAGCAAGTACCAATAGAGTAGAAGAAAATTTTATTTTCAATAAGGAGAAGAAAGAAGTACCCTTCCGCACATAGCTCTTCAGGCAGTTTATAGTGAGGAGTTGTTAGGAGGAGTTATTGCTTCCCCACATCTCCAGCAGCATCAAGAATTCCTTTTAAGCTAATCTGAAGACAAAACCATTCAGTGTTAAACAAAGTCCTATGACAATGCAATGAGATTTTGATTGTCATAGATATGAATTTCGTCTGGCATTTTCAAATCTACGTTTTACTTAAGGCAGCAATGGTGAGGTTCTTCCTCACATGTGTGGTGATGGTTCCTGCAAATGGTAAGGTATGTTTCTGAGCTCACAAGGAATGCAAGAGACCACACAGGCAAAGAAAGGAAAAAAATACCAAACAACAAAACAAAAAATAAAAAAGACAAGAGACAGAAAAAAAAGAAAAAGCATCAGCAGATACAAAAAAGAAATGGCTTCAAGCTTGCTGGAGGGAAGCTCTTTAATTTTAAAAAATAAAAGATGGAGCTATGTGAAACTATCTCTGTGAAATGAGTTACACCTACAGCACACTCTCTTTCTAGCAGTTGATCATTTTACTAAAATCATTGTAATAGCTAGTTTTATGCGCTTGAGGTAGCGAGTAGTGTCCAAGGCAGAAGATTTATAGTTTGCTCCGGGTATAATGGTATGAGAGGAACTGGCTGCCAAATGGGACTGTGATTTGAAGAGGGCGCCTTTGGTTTGGTAGGTGGTGTATTTGTTCTGTGGCTGGAGTTCACTAGAAGTTGTTTGATGCACTGGCCAACGATAACTATCTTGGGAGAGGGAGAAACCCAAATCCTCCAAGTTTCAAGGAGAGAGCAAAATGAAATACTTGGGTATGTGGAAAAAAAGATGATGACAAACTCCATGGCAACATGAAGTAGATCAAGTCATGGGGCACTCTGTGGTTTATCACTTAAAAAAAAAAGATTTATTGACCCCCAAATCATGGTAATTTTTAGTATTAAGTGGACCTCTTTTGAAGACTAAGCTGCTTGAGAAGAGGAGACAGTAGTTTTGGAACAGAGCCCTCAGCCTTAGAAATAACACTGCTGGTTTGGCTCTGCTTCCAATATTGTTGCCTAGTTTTAAAGCTTTTCAGCAGGACTTCACTCCAGTCTGGTGACCAGTGTGAATCACTGTGGAGTAGATTAACACAGTGTTTTCCCAAGTGTCTAATCTTGTTTTAGGATCAGAATATAAACAGCAGCAAAGCATCCTTAAGACCCAAGGAGTCCTAGGAGCAAGCCCACAATTCAGCCCCGGTCAGCGTTCGCGTTACCTCGGGCTCCACGGCATCCCTTGGAGCATCCAGAATTCTTTGAAAGTTCTGACATTTCTGCTCTGACCTAAAGCTTTACCTTTGCATGCTGAGTGCAGCTCTTGGCTTGCCTGTGAGAATGGTGTTATATGTATAACATTTTATCCTCTAAATCCCGCCTGCTGAGTGGATTCTTCCTTTCAAGCTTGCTTTTTATTGCTAGAGGGAGAGTTTTTGGAGGAGCTGTGTCTGTATTCCTTCTCTTTTGCTTGATGTTTTTTCTGCTATTTTAACACTCCTGAAATCGGGGAAGAGCTTTGCACTTTTGAACCAGCTTCAATCCTTCCAAGAGGCAATGGCTGAGAGACACTGGTTGAAAGTTTGCTAAACTGTTTGCATACCTCTACAAGAAGGAGACCGGGCTAGACAAATGCAGATTAAGGTCTTTTCAAGTTGTTAACCAGAAAATTTCTTTATTGTTGCTAGATTTAGCACTTTGACATCAAGAGCTTGACCAAAATAATTTAAAAAAAAAAAAAATGTTGCCCATGTACAAAGATTAGGAGAGATAAAAAGAATTAGGAAATGTAGCAATAAGCAATTCCAAGTCACTGATGATGAAGGGAATCTGTGCAAGAAGGGACAATGGTAATAGATGTGGCTGGGAACGATAAAGCACGCGTAGAAATTAAGAAGGAGGAGTTAGGCATTAGGCATGCGTCAACCCAGTTCAGGTCATTGGCTATTACAATGTATACAAACTTCTGTGAAGTCATTTTAAGTAGAACCACTAAAGTGCTTAGGCACCTATTTTGAAGATGCCTACTTGCCTGTAAGTATGTGGGCAACTTTCTCAAAGGTCCATGCAAGTAATACAAGTGTGTTCTCTGCTATCTAATGAAAACATTTATGTATTTACTTATGCATGCAAAACCAAAAACAACAAAGTGCTCATGTGCGAGAGCCTACATAATGGTGGAGACAGCAGGCCCATAGACAGCCCCCTCAGGAGGTAGGAGATGTGTCACAATCTCAAAGTCACTTCATATACTCTCAGGATTATTGTATGCTTCTCTGTGTATTAAAGGATGATAGGTTTGTTTAAACAAAAAGCAACAACAACAAAATTTGTATGCAAAATTCCTAGCTTTCTGTAATAAGAGACTGAAGTGAGGGTTCCTTAAAAACATATCATATGACAAAAATTACTAACAATATTTTGGCTATATTACAAATTAAAACGAGCACACATTTTTGCATATCACTCCACTGCCTTTTCTCGTGTTACAGTTAGGTCAGAACTAAAAAAAAAAATAATACAGGGACTGTAGTAAGTACTATAATATAAAATTATATGTTGATTTTTCCATGGGCTATTAATATCTTGTTACTGTGAGACTGTACTGGTTGGTGGTTTCTGGCTTAGTGGTGTTTGGCTTGTAGGTAAAGGAAAAAAGAAAAAAAATAGAACAAGACCACCTCTGACATGAATACTGACCTCCAGCTGCTATTTTATGTAACTTATTTTTGGTTATTTCCACATTTTTACCTTTAGTAGAAATTAAATAGCATTATATCTTCTTAGCCTGCATACGTTTTTGTGCATGCTCAAAAAAATATGTGCAGAAATACTTTTCTCTTGCTTACAAGTTTCACTAGTATCAAGATCAAGACTCTCTTAACTTCTGCATCCTGGGTGGAATTCCAAGGGACATTCCAGTGGGTAATAGAGTAGAAGATGTAAAATTGCCAGTAAGGGGGAGAGAAGAATTTTCCCTCGCAATCAGTCACAGGAGAGGGTGGGAAAAGCAGTGTAGGAGTGGTGCCTAATGCGTTCTCCTAGGGCAAAGCCTTTTAGACACTCCTAAACACACCAAGTCATAATCCAACCTGCTTTCCTTCTTCCCTCTTTCAAATATAATTGCATTCCTAAATATCTAACAATAAAATGTTGAAGAAGTTTCATTTTTATCTCTAAGACAAACTCGAATTTCCCTTTGCTTGTGAAATGACTCAGGAGTCTGAAAACGTTACCACGTAGCTTGTAAAGGTTATTGGTATTTAGTTATCGATATAAAAACCTCGGTGAGGGACTGGGTTTGTAGGAGGTTGCTAATGGAATACAGAACCTTTCGCCTTTGGGTCACTGGATCAAATCAGTCTCTTGTGGATAGTGACCAAAGTTTGCTACAATTTAAGTTTTCAGTGCCCTATATAAATTAAACATGTAGAAATTAGAGACAGAAAAGACCTGTTACAGCTTGCAGCCTATTCCCCTACCAGTACAGAATTGTTCTCTCTAGCGTATTTCCCGATTACAGATTTTCCAGTTCCTAGTAGGTCCTGTCCACCCTGCAGAGCAAAGCACCTGGTATTAATTGATATCTGAGTTTAACTGGGTCCTCATGAACTCCCCGCGCTGGCACCAGAGCTGTAGGAGGGATTCGGCAGACCCCTCTCTGCTGCCTGCCTCCGCGGGGGGTACTGAGCAGGCAGGAGGCCAGGGAGCACCCGTATCCTCCCACTACTGCCTGGGATGGGGGAGCAAGCAAAAGTCCCAGCTCCTTCCCACCCTGTGCAAAATATCTTATAATACAGGGGGATTACTGAATCTCATTTTCACTGCCTCACTTATCCCCCTTTAAAGTCCTACCAATGTCCCTTCCATAACCAAACAGCTGCAGGTCATAGTTCTAAATTGTAGGTCTGATGGATTAGTTCGGGTAGCTAAAGGGAAGGCCAGATATTAGTTCAGACATTGATATGGACTAAAATTTTCCCAAAGTTTGGAAGAGATTTGGAAGCTTGCTTTGGGCTTCTTTTTGATTTAAATGAAAAGGTTTGAACCCTATTATCTTTTACAACTTCCATTTGCAAGTAATTAACTATGTTGCAGAATGCCCATTATAAGTGCTAGGAACTGCATACTGACGATATTAAAGTTAGTCTTGTAAGGTATTTAATGACTACTACTGGCTACAGTGCTATAGATACACATGGGCTTTGTAGGCTTTAAAAAACAAAAAAACCACCACACCACCAAAACCCAAACCAGTAACAGCAGCCCATTTCAAAGTAATATAAACATGTAATAATTAAACCAGTTCTCATCTCTAGAAAGCAGTCCGAGTGGGGCTACTTTAACATACCCACCTTGGAGTGCCTCAAGGTGCAAGTTATACTCTACACTGTCTCAGTGTTGTAAGTGGGATTTCCTCAGCACTTCTAATTTTGGCCATATGTGCCCATCCCGCAGACTTTATAATCCAACACTTCCTGCTAAAAATGCTAGAAATACAAATGCAGCCTTCAAATTTTCAGAGTATTTTTGGAAAGAAAACTGAACTTTGTTGCTGTTGCTCCCTCAGCACACTGAAACCTGAAATGCCAGTGAGGGTGGCGTGGCAGAGGTGCCCCACGCACCCCGACTTGCTGCTGGCAGGTGCTGCTGGAGGAGCAGAGCTTGCTGCTGCGTGGCCACAGCCCAGGACTCCCAAGTCCCCCATAAAATGCAAGTCTCTCCACTCGCAGTGCAGCTGACGACTGCTGCGTTACTGGAGTTAACTTATTTCTGATATTCACGGTGCCAAAGTTTCAGCTGTTGAAAAATTCCAGCGATCATAAAGGAAGATCCTTTGGGCTTCAGAAATATTACAATCAGGTGGTTTAAAAAAAAAGAAGCAAAGAATTTAAAACAAAAGAACACCAAACAGGAACACAAGTAGTACAAAAAAATTGCAGTGAATCTGCAAAGGGGACACTCCACACTTTTTTTCCAAGGTAAAACAACCACAACCCTGTGTTGTGAAATGTCTTTTTAAACACAGATTTAGAGAATGAAATTGAGGGTTATAAGCTAGTAGCCAACAAAAGCAAGAAAGGCTGGAATGTTGGTAACCAATTGCAAGCACAGGATCCAAGCAAAACATCTTGAATTGCTAGTACTGTAATAAATTACAGTTTTCACTTTTGTATTCTGCAAGTGAAAACAGCACTAAGTCAAGCTTGAGAGGAGGAGAGTAAAGGATGACCTTTTTAATTCACCCGCACCCATTACAAGTAGAGGAACTGCAACATGGAGCAGTGAAAGATGAAAAAACAACGCCCATCATTGTGTGAAGGGACAGATCCTGCTCCCATAAAATGGGATTCCTGTGTTGCTGGAGAGTTAATTGTCAGGTAGCAATAGATGAAAGCCAAACCAGTCTCTGGGATGGTTTGCTATGGTGGCTGTTATCTCATTTTCTTCCATGGATTAATTTTCCCCTCTTTAACTTTAATTAGATAAAAGTCTAGGGGCAGGAGGTGGCCCTGGAGTGCTCAAAGGGCAAGAAGTGGTCAAGAGCTGGTTTCTCTCAAACTTTGATTAGCCTATTTGATAAGTGATACTAAGCACCCCAATTGGTTAATGAATGAGGGGTTCCCGTGAGGTAAGTGGCTGGGAAATTTAGCCTCCCCCACAAGGACAGCGAATATGTAAACTTCTGTCCTTCAGTTAGGTGTCTACTGCGGTTAGAAGTAAGGGTGATTTATATCCTATCTGGGTCCTGGAGTGTATCTACATTGATTGACTCCCTTGATCTTGACATCAGTCACTGGGGCTTTCAGAGAAAGGGGGAACATAGGAGATAATGAAAGCTACATTAAAGAAGACCTTAACATTTATGTAAACGTTATTCTATCTTCAAAGGCAGAACTATCTTTCAACAGAAAGGAGATTTATTTCCTACTTGAAAATATTAGAAAGAAAAAGTTGCAATATATTTAATATCAAACCTCTAGCTTTGGTGCTGGTCTCAGTCTTCGCGTTTTGTCTCTTACTTCCTGACTAAACTGCATTACAGTTAAAAGTTTTACTGCATACTGCTTGCAAACACTGACGCAGACACACTAATGTCTTGTGTAAAGAGACATCATCCTCTCCCTGTGGGAAGAGGAGGGAAGAAGAGAGAGAGAGACAGACAGAATGAAGAGTTTGGAGAGTAGAACCAGAAGTGTAGAGAAAACATTTGGAAAGCTCATACGTTACTATCTATTAAACGTGGGGCTTTTATACATGTAAATCCATGGCAGTAGAAACCAGAACACTTAAATAAAACTAAAATGCACCTCTCAAATGCTCCCCTAGTGAATATCACCTACATAATAAGATTTCCCTGGCTGGCTGCCAGGCTCTCCTTGGCCCGGAGAACAGGGGGCAGATTTGGGGCACGCTGGGGCTGGGAGGGAGCCTGGTGGGTGCCAGCAGTATCCTCACTCCGCTCAGCGGGTGACCCACCAGGCCAGCTGCAGCACAAACATCAATTAAAGCAGCAGTTTCAACAATGCTGAGCAGAAAGGTAATTTCTACAACTGAGAAGCAGGGCCACATTATCACCCGTGGAAGGCACAGACTTTCCTGGGTAAAAATCTCTAATTTGCTACAGAATACCTTCCCTCAGAGAGACATTTACAAAAGCATGAGGGCAGCAGGCGAAGTGGATGAAGAACTGTTATTCACCAAATCCTGCAATATTAAATTTGGGAGCTTTTGCTGAAATTATGAGGAGATCAGTTTAAAACAGACAAGAGTTTTTTTTTTTTCTTTGGACCATAAGTAGTGAACTTCTGGAGCCGTGGGAGACTGTAGAACCAGCAGTTCAAAACAGGATTAGACAAATTCACGGACAGCAGGGTTGTGAGCAGATACTAAAGGAAAGGGACAGGGAGGTACCTCTAACATCTATAATGCAAAAATTCTGGATGCTGGGAGAGTATGAGGGGAATGAATTGCACAGAGTAGCCATGCTTATGTGCCCTCCCTAAATAGCATCTCCAATTGCCACAGTCTGAGACTGTATTGGGCACAATGGACTGGTCTGATGCAGGAAGGCATTTCTTATGTTCTTCTCAAGTCTGATTGGCCTCTATCTAGTCCTTCAGTCATAGCCAAACTTAGATTCTTCTGTTAAATTTATGTATTTTTCTTCTGCCTAGCTTCAAGGTAAAGCACATTTCTAATTTCTTTTTCTTGTGACAGATTATGCTCCTCAAGACACATAGTCAACAAAACAAGCCTTTTTCCTTCTTAGCTCTGTCTCCCAAAAAGCTTCAAATCTGTCTTCACAACATGCAAAATGCAGTAGTTGTATTTCTGAGTAAAAGACTAACTGTTAAAGACAGCCTAAAAATGCAATAAAGTGGTAACATACAAATTATGAGGTAGAGAATTTATAGTCCAGAATCATCTTATTAAATATGTCAAGAATTAGGATGGGTGCATAAGGCTGAGTAATTAAGGTAAAAAAAATATCTGTGGGAAGTCTTTGTACTAACTAGTATGTTTTTAGGCAGAGGACATGCAAATAAAGTCTTAGTTGCTAAGTCCTATATGGCATGTTTGGTAACTAGCAGACATAACATTTGCACTTCCAAATGGAATATGATCCTCTGTCTGGGAGAACTGGTCATCAATAGGTAACCTGCAGAGCTAGGGTATTCCTGTGGTAATGAATAATTTCTTTGCAGTGGAAACGTTAGCACAAAAAATATATAGCAAGGAGAGAAGGAAGTTTTCTTCCTCTTTGTCTCATGCTGAAGATCTTCCTAGTCTGAACACAGAAATGTAGAATTTCACAATTTGAGTGAAAAACTTTATTTTATCAGCAATGTGAGGGCACTGAACTGTAACTATGCTAATCAAGAGAAACACCAAAATTCAGTGGTCTTCACAGTCTTATATCCCTTGTCTTCTATTGAGACAAAAGGAAATGGAAGGGCTGGCATCTTGCATAGGTCCAAAATGAAGTGACATTAATGCACCTGGTCAGAGCAAGGTAACAAGTAGTACAAGTTGTTTCTCAGACAGTATCTCTGGATGGATAATGTTACAGATATCACTCTGTAGATGTTATGTTAGTTCTGCTATATTCCTTGACCCTTTTTTCTGCAATACTTCAAACAAACAAACCAACCTATAAGTGCTAACCTCCCACCTAAAAACACCTTAAAAATAATCTAATAATTGAAGCACAGTCAAGATGTCATGAAAAGACCCTCTGCAAGGAGCTGTTGTTGAGGTGTCTCCCCTGTGTTAAGGGAGTTGAGCTGTACTTGACTTTGAGGTTTCAGCTCTCCCACTTCCCCACTCTTAAATAAACAGTAATTTCTGGCAAATCAAAGAAAACCACACCCGGCCTTACATTTATACCTGTGATTTCCTCAGGTCCGCAGTGTTATTCTGAGAGAATAGAGAACCCATGAGCAGAATTCCCCAATAGATTTATTGGCTGCTTCTTACAGAAATAAACAAGCATGACTCCTGCACTGGAGCTGCTGAGCTGTGAGACAATATCTGTGCAGATATTATCAGCCCCTAGATCAGATGACCAAAAATCCAGACCCATAGAGCTATTCCTAAATTACAGTCCCAAAGATTCTTAATTGCTCACTGCAGGGCAGGCAAATCCCTGTCACCAGCCATCAGAACATCCACCGGGCAAACAGCCCAGCTAAGCAAATAGTTTGGCCCAACATACGCACAAGCCCGCAGCATTAGATGAGAATCACACATGTGCATAAAATCTGCTCTAGACAAAAATGTTGTCTACAGAAAACTGCATTCATGCTTTGTCAGAGTGTAGCATATACTCAAAGTGATAAATCATCTCTGTTTCTCCACCCTCCCTCCCCCACTGCACAGTGACTAAATACCTCTATCAACCAAGTCTTTTAAGTCAAATCAACCTTTTAAAAATTCCTCTTTCTTAATGCTCTAACATGCATGAGTTCACAAAATTAAATTACAATATTTTTATCTGTTTGGGATCAGTACTGTTTCCTCCTCCTTGTGTTTACTTTCCAGAAAACATTTTGATGTCAGCTACTGAAGGAATGCTGGGACTAAATAAGTTATGCTTAACTCAATATCTAATACAAATAGCCCTGGGGAGGCTCCAGCAACACAATCATAAAAGCTACAGTTTCTTTTAATAGCTTGCCACACTTTGCTGATATAGTATTTCTCTAATCACCAATCTTTACGTGCCTTCCTGACCTTGGAGCATTCTGTCCAAATGACTTTGTGGTATCAAAGGCTTGTGTCATTGGAAGAGTGAATGGCTTTCATTTTTCTCCCCGAAACTTCCGGCTCCTGGCATCTGCAAAGAATTATTCCAAGCAGTGTTTTGCTGCCTTGCGGCCACTGCCCTGTAGCGGCCTGACTGATGGAAGTGACTTTTCCCAAAAAGGTTATTGTGGTCAGCGGTGGGCGGGTGCTGCAGTTGGTGCGCAACCAGCCCTGCTTTCTCAGCTGATTTTGTCCGACCATTGGCCTACCACAACCATACGCTACAGCAATTAATTACTGTGGTTTTTTGGAAGGCATCAAATAAACAGGGTATATACTGGTTTTATAGTAGAACAGAGCACTAAACAAAACCCCTCCATAATAACCACAGATTCGGAAGCCTTAGTATTACAACAAAGATGAAGTCCTCAGTTTAGAAGCTTTTAAAGAAGTAATCATTGCAGGGGGACCTAGAGGATCAGGGTTCACTCGACAGAACCTCATACTGTATGAGTGTCCAAAATTGTTGAGATGCTCTGACCATTTCCAGCCAATGAGAAAGTCAGCACCTGGATCCAGAGTCTCAGTTATTTAGCCTGCATGATTTGTCTCCATTAAAGCTCGATTCTCATTCTCTTCACCCTGCTCTCGTCCAATTTATCTTCTCTCACTTTTTGTCCTTTTGCTCTAGTTCCTTACTGCCTTAGCTCCACAACTGTAGCCAAGCACCCTTAGTGTTGAGCGCTGAACTGTCATGTTGCAAAGGACAAACTGCTCGAAATCTCCACAGTTAGGATAGATAAAGCCAGGATAAGATAAGGTGACACAAAGGCTCAGAGAGGTTAGAAGACTAGCGTAAGCTCGTACAGCTGATCAGCAACAGATAAAATTTGAAAATCCTGCTTTTTCTTCTACGAGACAAGATTAAGACAACATTCCTCAGAGACGGATTATGTGTTTCAATTACTTAAATTAAATTTTAATTCAAAGAATGAAAACAAAACATCTTCAGAGATCCAAATCCTCCCAAAGCAACCTAACTTGACCCAAACCTCTCTCGGGGCTTTCAGCCCCTGGTGCAGCTCTTTTGGCAGCATGGCCCTGTAACCCTTTTTTAAATGAAAAGGAGAGGCTCTTCCACCCGCTCTACCCCTGGGGAAAAGGCAGCCACTGGGGACACAAACATTTCACAGCTGGAGGGAACCAGCCAAGGCCCCCTGCTCAGGACTTCTCACTCCCTCCTTTCTCATTGAAATACAAAGATTAGGTGAGACAACTCACACCTCTGATTTAGGCACCAAGTATGTGCACTGTTCACCCCAAGCTTCCTCCATGGGAATGCCTTGCCTACAACAGCACCCACAGCCTGTATTCCCTCTCTTGGCCAAGGTTATGTAGGTACAAATAGATGCCTGTGATGTGAATGCCTAATAATAGCAGAGATTAATTTACCAACTAGCTTTTGTCTCAGATGTTCCCCAGGTCTTTTTGGTTAAGGTTCAGTGGGCCTAAAAATTTCAATGCCTTTAGGTGGCAGCTACTCATAAATTAATGCAGTGTTTTTCTTCCTGCCATGTGAAGTTGGAGTATGTTATTTCCACTGTAACAAGACAAATTTTGCTTTTACTAATCATTGCACGAGTAGCAAAACTTAATTTTCAAAAGAGTTTGGCCTTATTAGCTTCATGTAACAATTTTTGTACTGAAATAATATGTTGAATCACCAGGTATTGCGGATATTACCCCAGAAACACGGCTAGCTCTGAAGGGGAGATCAGTAACTGTTTACTGACACTTACACACAAATATAATACAGATTAAATGAGGTAGCAGATGCTTCCATCTGAAGTCATAGTGAATCCAAATATTCAAAGCATTACCTGGGGTTTTGTATCAGGACCAATTCCTGGATGTACTTAAAATCAGAAGAATTATCCAGCTAATTAACAATTTTATATAAAATTCATTAGAAGACTTCTAGAATAACAGAATCATTTAGGTTGGAAAGGACCTTTAAGATCATCGAGTCCAACTGTTAACCTAACACTGCCAAGTCCACCACTAAGCCATGTCCCTAAGTGCCACATCTACACATCTTTTAAATACCTCCAGGGATGGGGACTCAACCACTTCCCTGGGCAGCCTGTTCCAGTGCTTAAGACTCCTTTCAGTGAAGAAATTTTTCCTAATATCCAATCTAAACCTCCCCTGACGCAACTTGAGGCCATTTCCTCTCATCCTATCACTTGTTACCTGGGAGAAGAGACCAACACCCACCTCGCTACAACCTCCTTCCAGGTAGTTGTAGAGAGCGATAAGGTCTCCCCTCAGCCTCCTCTTCTCCAGACGAAACAATCCCAGTTCCCTCAGCCACTCCTCAATTAGGCTTGTCCTCTAGACACTTCACCAGATTCATTGCTCTTCTTTGGACATGCCCCAGCACCTCAATGTCTTTCTTGTAGTGAGGGGCCCAAAACTCGAGGTGCGGCCTCACCAGTGCTGTGTACAGGGGGACAATCACTTCCCTGCTCCTGCTGGCCACACTATTTCCGACATAAAAACTGACTTGCAACTTTATGATCCCTCCCAAAAAGAAGAAAGCCCTAGAACTTCTTTAGGATATAATGTATAGGATGTACTGTGTTACAACATTGAAGAATCTTGCTGTATGACAGCAACAATCATCAGAGCTTAAATCCAGGTTAAAAAAAAAAAAAAAAAAAAAAAAAAGAGCAGCCTGATCACAGCTTAGGTTGATGCCTCACAACACACATGAGGAAAACCGAAAACCAACCCTGTCTCTTATTTTCTACCACATAGTAAAAGGCTTCTAAATTCTCTATAGGTTGCCTAAAAATAAGCAAAAAAGGCCAGGTAGCAGCAGTCAGGTTCTTCTGAATTAAATTATATCCATGTGTATAGCACATTTCAATGGCCAAAGAGCCATTTGGATGAACCTGAACTTTTATGATGAAAAACAGGGATATTTCTAAAATTGTCAGTAAAAGTCAGAAGCTCAGCCACAAGCTCACATATTTTTTTCCACTTTTTAATGTCACTATTAAGTGTTTAATTTCTTTAATTAGGTTTGTCTACTAAGAGTAGCAAAGAGAAACCCCAATACTCATAGTCAGAGGAGGATTTTGAAAGGGAGAGAGGGAAGGAGCCGAGAAGCTCATTGCCTGCGGTTGGGCCTCTGGATAGTGTCAGCTCTCTGGTTGGGCTAAATCTGCCATGTTTTAGCATATCTATTGATATTGCAATCAGATCAGGTTTAAACCCCTGTGGTTCCTGGGAAGAAACCTTCAAATGCTTCCTGTCTCATAGAGTACTGACAGGAATGCGCTCTGCTGGGCTGGCAGGACCCAGTGCTTTGAACCCAGCCCCAAAGCTCTCAGCCCACCTCTGCAGCTCTGCTGTGGGGCTGAGATACATTTGACAATGTCCATTCTTTTTCAAAAGGTCCCCTGTGGCCAGCAGGGTTTGCAGGCCTCCCCCAATGGTGGTGGCACAGGTGCGGGGTGCCAGCTATCAGGAGCACTTCAGCATTGCCTGGCTTGGGGTGCTGTTGGCACAGCCCTTGGGACTCATGGTGGCCCTGAGGGTTGCCTGTGGCACCCCATGTACACTACATACCGTGTTATGGGACCACCTTTCCTCATCCTTTCTCTGCATAGGTTTAATGCTTCCAGAGGCTGGCAAGAAAACAGAGTGGATATTCCCAACAAGACTGAGAACAACAATGACCCCAAAGACACAACAGCTGAGAAGTTTCTGGGGACCCTTCACCACAGAGGCTCTGTGTGGGTCACAGGGACTATCAGCCTTCCTCTACTCACCCAGTCTGTCCAGAGCCCTTTTGCAACCAGCTTACAGCTACGGAGTGGGGATGCTTTGATTTGTCTGTGCAGTGGCTAAAAGCTGTGATATTTTATAGTGCCCATTGCTCTGACTTCTTTCTCCTACCCTTTTCCAAATCCAGCACAAACAAAATAGAACAGCTTCTGACTGTACCTCTACTACTATCTGTTGTATTAAGAAAGTCACTGAAAGCCACAGTGCTGCATTATTTCCGAGTTAAAACACGTGGAGAATATTATTGATACAATGAAATTATTACTGAGGTAATGGTTAAAGGAGGGACTTAGAAATCAAGATTTCTAATCACTTTTCACTTTGGATTCATAATTCAAAGTCTTTCTACATCTTGTTTTTTTCCACACAAAAATACTGTCTATGTAGCAGATGAATTACAGATTATTTTCATGATAGCTTTTAATAGGATGGAATCATGCAAGGCATATATGTATGCATCATATACATAAGTTATTACAGAGAAAGAAAGAAGACATTCCTAGCAAGAAAAAAGGCAAGAAGTGCAATAGTATACATAAATGCACATCTATATATTAAAAAAACCCCAAACCATCCCGTGTGACATTACATATCTATCTGAAGACAAAAAGGAAATCTAAGAAATTATGCCTGTGAAAAGATTTAAAAAACTAATAATCCATTGTCAGATAATAAGCAAGCACAGCCTTGTTTTCAGCATGTTAGTAGCTACAGTTCTGCAGCATAAGAAAAAAAAAAATTCCAAGCACTAAAAGATTTCATTTGTCACAAGCCCCAAATCTAGAGCATTTGGGGACAGCTATAATGTTATCTTGAGTGAACACAGGGCCAACATAATTAGGAATAAAGAGGTAAGAAGCAAGGGGAATTGCCTGCATAACTTCACTTTGTAAAATCCTCCCATGAAAGGTGGCAGGTAGGAAATCTGCATAGTACCAAACTTGTCACAAGGCAAGGCCAACTAAATACAACAATTAGAATTAACATTTTGCTTTGCCTCGTTCTCAGGATTCCCCCTCTCCCTCCTCCCAGGTTTCACTAGATGTAGTTAAAGTTGTGGCTATTGATTTGGTGCAGCATTTTCCATTACATACTTTTTCCACGTGTTGCGTGGCTGCAAGAAGACTGTCTCTTTTCTTTGTGGGCATTGCTTTAAGAAGCAGCTATCGAAGCACCAAACCCTCCTCTCCAATATCCCAAAGAAAACCCAGAAAAAATTTCTTGGTTCTCCTTCAGTCTATCTAGACTTAGATTGTGTAAATAATCCAGTCTGGCCCCAAAACAGAGCTACAACATGTCATGGATCATAACATTATTGGAGAAGAGCTTCTCCACTGACTGTCAGGTCCTTTCTTTTGAGAATTACTGGAAGCCCTCTGCTCTTTGACTGCACCCGCACAGCTCTTGGGCCACTGGATTTGTGCTTCCCAGCTGGCTCATCTGCCACTTTCCAACTGCTTGTGGTCTTTCTGCTCAGCCACCAACTCTGAGACAATCTCCAGCATGTGGATGCCCTCCCAGGGTGCCACTGGGCTACGCTCAGGGAGGTGCTTTAAAGGACTGCACTGGCAATGGAGCTGATCTCCAGGGCTGCCTTCCCTGATATACAAAATTGGTTGAGACACCACTATCTTAGCTGGCCTTCAAAACAAATAGATAGTGATTCTGAGTACTAAGCAGCCATCCTCTGAAAAATTAGCCATTTTCTAAATTAGAAAGTGATTTTTGTTCCATATTTAGGCAGTTTTGAAAATTTTAAATGAATACACCTATGATTGTTGTGGTTTTTCTTGTTTTAGGAAGGAAATGGATCATAGTAAGGAGTATCAGAGCCCAGATGAGGAATATAGACTAGGCCTTGGTCTCTAATTTTGTGTCCTTTGGTCTCTTAAGCATTCAGATTTCTTTTTCTGTAAGTTACTCCTGTTTACTTCAGACAGAGATCTCTTCTAGATAGAGAAAAATATCATGTCGGCTAATGCAGTGATCAGATCCTTATGTAGTGTGATCAAATCAATGATCCACCTTCCCAAAGTGCTACACTGGGACAAGTGTTCTTATTGCTCCCACTTCTCCGCCCCAGTTTGTATTCTTTTTACTTTTTCTTTTTGTCACTTTTTCTTTTTACTTCTTTTCCATTTCTTGTATTTGTTGTAATACGATATTTGAGTATTCTGAAGATGTGAACACACGGAAGACTCAGCTTTTGTTGGAAAAAAGAATAAAGAAAAAGAATAAAGGCAAGAAAGGACTGGAAGATAGTTGAACATACAAGCAA
This sequence comes from Balaeniceps rex, assembly GCA_013401315.1. Classification (NCBI taxonomy): domain Eukaryota; kingdom Metazoa; phylum Chordata; class Aves; order Pelecaniformes; family Balaenicipitidae; genus Balaeniceps; species Balaeniceps rex. Next base: position 61,138 of record VYZW01054909.1, read on the forward strand.
AATAGCTTTTAAATTTTAAAAACAGAAAGAAAATGGAGAGCGTTATCATAAAGAAGAGGGGGTGAGAAGGGAAAAGGTTGAAGCTTATGGTATTCAGTTGTTCAGATTTTGTAGTGCTGCTCCCTCTCTATTCTACCTTTTATTCTCATCCAGTCTTCCACACCCCCACTTGTGACAGCAGCCTATGCCATAACTACTTTTTTAGAGGAAACATTTGATGTACATTGCAGTGAAGCAAATTCAAGTTCAAATACATCCATCCATCCTTCCCATGAAATGTAACAACCATTATGGTCTTTTCTGAACTGTACTTTGCATTTTGAGGGCCAAGATTTGCTCAAGGAATGAGAAATTGGAGAATCTATTTTACAGTCTGCATTATACAACTAGTGCTATGCTAGCACATACGATTTTCCATGTTTCTTTTTAACCCTCTGGTTGTTCCTAAATCAGCAAGCATAAGGGTTCCCCCACCCCCTTTTCAATTTGCCCATTCTGGCAGTTCTCCCACTCGTTAAAAACAGAAAACCCTATGCTGAGAAGCGTATAGTAGGAAAGTCCCTGGTTTGAAGAAATATTTAAAATTAATCTTTAGGTGTTCAGTTCAAATTTTGTCCAAGTTACAAATAATCTTATTTGATCTTATTCCAAATAAAAAAAAAGTACAATAAGCTGTACTTGTCTGTTGCAGGAATATATTTATTCTATAAATATAGAGAGCATTCTGCAAATATATAGAATACTTTATAAGTATATAGAGCAGATCCGAAAAGATTTATTTTGTGATAGTTTCTCTTTTTTTCCCCCCCATCCACAGCATCCTTCCTATATTCAAGTCTTATATTTTTTAGCATCTCAAATTATATCACCATTTCACTATATATCACTAGTCTGTGTGCCAAAATCAAAGAAGTGAAGAGCTGAGCACTGGAGAGAGAAAAAAATATTTTTAAATACTTTGTGATATTTGCAAATGTGTGTGTGTGTAAATATGTATTTTTTCAAGAAACTGTATAACTCCTGCAAATACACTGGAGAAAGGAAGTCTGTTGACATTTTAACCACACTGAAGTAAGGTGTGAGACTTGGCAATATATCTCTTTGAAATCTTCAGAGGGGCAGAAGTCCTCCAGCAAAGGACTGGAACCTGTTATCCATTGGGTTACAACTCTGCTGTCACACAGGCGACAGCAGAAATGGATGGTTTGTACAGAAGAGCTCTGGTGCGGGCAGCGGCAATACACACACCTGTTGGAGTTTGTGCGTTAGACACAATGATCTATGGAGGTGATCTATTGAGAGAGAACAGAGTTGGTAAAACACCTTGGTTACAGCTCTTATATTTGCTGACCATATGGTCCATTGATGCTCCCTGTTCTGACCTCATGTACCTCCATACAAGAGAGAAAGCATCTGCAGAGGTCTTCTATACATCCTCATGATTTTATACTTAGACACTGATGCGTTAGTGTGTCTGGACTCTATATCAAAGAGCAGGGTTTTCCAAGTTTTTTTCTTTATATGTCAGACCCAAGTAATTTCCATTAATTCTACAATAAATCCTGAAGTCAGCAGAGTTGCCTATAAAACCAAAGCAGAATCTGTTGAAGTATGCAGAAAACACAGATTTTCAGCAGGGCTGCTGCTGAATTTAGCCTGGAGACTATTATTTCTCTGCATGAGGGCCAAACTAATGATTCTTCACTTAAAAAGAAACCATACAAGTCTGTTAAGAAAAATAGCTCCAATGAACAGCAGAAAAATGGAAGTGGTTGAAATGATGTGCATAAAATAACACCAAACTGATTTGCCAATACTGTTGAAGAGAGTTGGGTGATATTTCCTAGAACAATGAAACAGGTGGGACAGGTGATTTTTCATTGATCAGTTTTGGCCAACTAAGAGTTTAACTGAATGACTGCTGGGAAGCTGCTAGGATTAGGTGTTTGTAACCATGAAATGGTATTATAAAGCCTATTTATTCTTCACATCAAAGTAAAAGAAACAATTACTTGTTAATACTGAAAGGTAGGGCAAGACATGTGGACAAGTATTTTCCCATTGGTATTCATTTCTGCACTTCTCTGTATTGTTTTTTTGGAAAGCACCAAATGACTTCAGGAAAGTCTTGTGGTATTTCTAGTAAAAGTAATAAAGTAACAAGAATCCTCTAAAGAGGCTTTTTTTTTAAAAAAAAAAAAATGAAACAATGCACAAGATGTTCAGATGGTCCCTTTCTCCCCCTCATTGTACCCCCAATTATTTATATATTTATATTAAATCTCCAGGAGAGTCAGAAAGTGAAGAAAAGATTCAGCTGGGAATGCAAACTTTTGAGAAGGTGCTGCATTTTCTTTGGATGTGTGCTGCACACACCGCAGAGTCAGCACTTCAGCAGAAGTGACAGAAGTCGAGTACCTGCCAATGTCAGGAACGGAGAAAGCAGGTCTCGCAGGAGCGGGAATCGGGAATGAAACCAGCAGCTCAGCTGCACTCCTGGAATTTCCCTGCAGTAGGAAGTCCTCTGTCTTTAGGGCCCTCCTCGCTGTCACTCCTTTCTTTTTAATCACATCAGGCTTCAACTTAATGACTGCCTGGCTCATATTTCTTCACAAAGGTAGCTGAAAACTTCTCAATTCATGTGGCCATCTTGATTCCTCACCTACATTGGACCAGGGTGGCTCATGTTTAGATGACCAGATGTTTGGAAACTCCCCATCCAACGGAGGTAATTTTTACCATCTCTCCCTTTGAAACTGCAGGTCAGCAACCCACCTACCTCCCAGTTCAACAGTAGGGGTAAAAGGTAGGGTCCTGACCCTGCTGTTATGTCCTACAACCAGAGGCAAGGGGCGTAACCCCAGCCCTGACCCACACATTTGGTCATGTAACCCAAGGCAGGGAATGCATCCTCTCCTACATGACTTGACAAAGGAGCACAATCTTCTCACCCCATTAGTAGTCTTTGCTCTTCCCCTATTCCTTGACCCACTTGACAAGAATCTTGTCATTTTAATATCATGTTTTGTCACCTCAAAGGTGCTCCTGCCCTAGAAAAGAAGGGTGGCAGGATAGGGGCAGAGAACTCTGCAGCAGCAGCTTAGCTACTACAGAAACAGAGGGAGAAAACAAAGCTGGTTGAAGGTGGTGACCATGCCCTGGGCAGTCACTGCTGTAGGGCCACCCCACATACTAAGCCCTACCTTGGTAAGTAGCTGGAATAAGCCTGTCCATAGTCCTCCAGAAGGCAAGGGGAGGGAAGAAGGCATGGGGTTGTTTTGCTGTATGCAGCAACCTGCTGCTCAAGGCAAGTCTTCTCTGCCTAGGACTCTGGGCAGTTCTGGGGTATGGCTTTCATCCCACTATTCTGCATCTGCACCTGACACTCAGCTGATAAGAATCCATTTCTGTCTACCCATTTTCTAGTCAACACTGTGTTCCTTGCATTACAGCAAGAGAAAACCAAATTCTATAAACATCCTGATAATGTGACCTAATATACCCAGATGCCTCAAGGCTAGCTGCCCTGTTTTTTTCCTGTCTATGCTTTTGCTTGATCTAAACCCATTTCTACCTATTCATTCTATGTGTCTGTATCCATACTTGCTATTTATTTACTTTTCATAAAAATGCTGATTCTGAATTTGTGGCTGACTATATTTCAGATGGTGACACCGATTCTTTTTTTTTTTTTGCAGTTCTATTGAAAGCGATGACCATGGAAGTTTGTGGCTTTATATGTGGTTTTGTCAAAAATAGTATCGGTAGGGTTTCTTGGTCGTGTGTTTTCTCTCTAAGTGAGAGAGCAGTTTAAAAGAAGACCTCTCAACATATTCATTTTCAGGGATACCTCAGACTAATTTCTATTTTAGGTTGGATAGATTGACAGAGATAGGTCATTCCCGCACTTTCACATTTGTGCGCACAAATATTTTCAGAAGATCTCATGACCTATTTTTGCTCAGTTCCTGAGGGCAACTAGTTATAGTTCTGTTTGAGGAGAGCAGGCAGAACAGTAGTTCACAAAACTCCTAGGTCAAAAGTTCTACAGCTTCTGCTTACCTACCTCTTTGTCTCAATACTGCTTGTTTAAGAATTCATTGCTCTCTTTTTTTTTTTTCTGGTCACTTCTGGGGATAACCAAGGTCAATCCTATTAATATATTCATGAGGTCCATGATTTCTGAAGCATGTTAACTAGCTACATCTGAAGCATATAAGAAGTCCCTTGGTGCCCAAGATTTCTGACTGAATCAGACTCTGGATGATGCAGTTTTGGTTTGGGCCAAGGCTGCCATCTTGGGCACCTTAAAGAAGGACTGAGCTTTGTTTGCTGCAAGTAGAGGCTGTTTTGCTGGATGCAGGCACTGGCTGGCCTGGACACCCCTTAGATGCATTCAGCTACAACTGCAGTGGGAAGGTAGGAAGTCAAGGAGGGTGGTGGGGAAGACAAGTGACAGGACCTGAAATTACTCTGTTCCTATGTTCCTAACAAGGGTCTGGAAGGGGCTAAGGAATAGGGCCTCCAACAGGAGCCACCGGATGAGACAAGGCAGCAGAGCAGGTGGCAGAAATACCTTTCAGAGGAAGGAGCTAGAGGAAGTGCTTGGAAGGCAGCAGGTCTTCCTGCCAGGCAGGTTTTATTTTCATCCTCACTTAGGGCAAAACTTCCTGCAGCACATATGTATTTTTCCTCTTCAGTAATAATTGGTCCTTTGGGTAATTTTCAGAAAATAATGTGGAAGTTATAGGAAAAAAATAACTAGCAAACAGAACGCCAAAATATGCTTTGAGAGGAAAAACCTTGTAAGGTTTTGAGGGGAGGGAGGAGGAGGGGAGGATGGGCAATACATGGATGACTTTTAATAGTTAATAGACATTAGCACACATTTCATACTTCAGCAGAATGCAGTAGAGGCACAACAAGAGAGGGCTATAAACCTGGCCACAAATATACGAGAGACTATAAGCAGTAATCTCACTATTAGGAACAACAAATTTTGAATTTCTTAAGAGAAAAAAGTTTTCTACCACAATGAAAAAAAAAGCCAAAGCATAAACCCTGAAGAGACACGTATATGCCTATAAGCACTTAGGATCAAGGTACAGACATACAAATCTTAGGATTTATGTAGCTGTGATTAAACTAAATATAAACATATCAAACTAAATTAAGAAGCAGACTATTGAGAGGCAAGAAAAATTTCTGTGAGTGAACCCCACATATTTTTTCTCTGCACAAAACATAACAGCTTGAAGGAGCATTAATTCATAGACAATTACCCTAAGCTTTATCATCCAACATAGACCATCTAACAATCCAACTGAATACACTTGTGGGTCACCAGTTCTCACAGCCAGTAGAAATAAGAAAGTAGTTCTCATTGAAATCCTCAGAATATACAAAACATTAAGCACCAGAATGTACAAATCACACATCTACATGAAAGTAGTATTCACACCAACCCAAATTAATTCCAGCTCCTCCTAAACAACAAACCCTACAGTAATACTAGGAGAATAACAAATATTTACCTCCTATGCCTCTAAAAGGGTCATCTTCTCTTTAGATACTGATCCTAAAAATCCTCCTCAAAATAACTACTGAAGGCCTGAGCCGGTTTTTGAGGAAGACGATGAATAACCCTCCACTCACTTCGGCAGAGGCCCTAATTGCCTGCCTCTACTAATGAACTAATCTCAGGCACCTGGAACTAGCAGGCTCCATGCCGGGCAGGCAGGGCTCGGATTACCTAAGAAATGCTCCAAATATAGTCACACAAATCACTAACCCTGCAGATGTGCAAATACTGCTTTTGTCATATTGCTGGAGAGATGAACATGTGTTTGCAGTGCTGTAGCACATAAAACCTGAAGACGAATTCATTGTGTTACTTTAATCCCTTCCAGAGGCCAGGTGGGCATTTGGGGAGCCAGATAAGTGTGTTGATTATCCACATTACTCATTGCATTAATCCACTTGTCTGTGTGACACAGAGTATCTCAAATGCTCACAGCATAAATATGTAGGTGGCTGGAAAAAATATATGTATTTCATGAGTGCCTGTTGCCTGTAAAATGAAACCTAATCAGGAAGTTAGCCTAAAACTTTGACTAAAACCTAAACAAGTCCAAACTTTGCTGATGCGTAGAGTTTTTAAAATTACAGTTAAAGGATTTGGAAGTCACCAGAGAATGTAAGCAAGCCTCAGTGAAAGCCTTGTGATACAAACTACCGCACTTTTAACAAATTTTAAAAGGTTTTCACAGGCAAAGATTTTTTCCATGACCTCAGAAATTAAAACAGGTGTCATGCAGCTTTCTATCCAACTATCCACAAATTTTTTCTCCTTCCCTGGACTGATTATGCTGATAAACATGTGTCAAATTCTAGGTATGTGTCTGGTTTCATTTGAGGAGGGAAGAATGATATAAACAAAACACAGTTTAGCAGGAAAATACAGGAGAGCAAGAACAGGCTCTCTTCTTGGTCTTTGACAAATTGCTGAAATATATGGCTGTCTGGCTCAGGTGATGTTCACACAGGTTGATTAGCATTAAAAAAAATTAACTTGATTTGTTCATATGCCTGAAAAATAGTGTTATTTCTATTGCTTACGTAGACACAAACACCTAATCGTTTTATAAGCAAAGGTAGGAACATCTTCCCTATTTATCTGTTTTGTAGTGTTCCAGACTTTGCTTTTTTTCATCTTCAAGACACTATTAAAAAAAAAAAAAAACAAACAAAAACCCACTTAAATTGACTTTTTCAGGTCAGAGACCTGGATAGATTAGATTTTAGATATTGTTTGAATGGCAAACTTACAGCTTCACTGAAAAACATTGTGCAGGTATTGCACAAGTGAAGTTCAGATCTGAAAGTAAAAGAAAGGCAGAGAAGGCAGCTCTAAAGGCCCAGAGTCAGAGTCCACTGGCACTGAGAAAAGTCCAAACAGAAACATTTGTGCACAGTATGAATCCCTCCTCACTGACAGCTGAATTTCCAAGATTTCCTTAAGAAGTATATTTACATAATACTGTTTAATGCAGACTGCCAGAATACACCGATGCACCCTTACTAGCTTGAAGAGCATTCCAATAGGGAGCAAACCCTTTTGTCTTCTGTACTGTAGTAATTATCAGAAAAATGAACTCAATTAATGAATTATCATTAGTTAGTGTGAACACTGAAAGATAGTATCGAAAATCCCCTTGATCGAAGAACTACACAGATACCAGCTATTTAATTAATGCAATGAATGCAATTTATGAGGTTGAGGAGAGCAGCAGAAAAAACAACCATTCTGCCGATTTCATGTATGGCAGTAAAGCTCTGTGTGAAGAAGGGCTCCTGCAGGTAGGAGTTTGTCTTCTTCCAAACTGCTCAGCTAGCTCTCATGCTTTGGAAGAGTAGGCAGGAGATGGTGAATGCATTATCATCAGACAGTGGTGCCATCACCACCTAGGACGCAGGGAGTAATTGTGCCACAGACAGCAAAATACCTCCTGTGCCTCCTTTATTGAGCACTAAGCCAGCAATGAGGAAAGTGAATGCTAAATCCTCACCAAGGAATTTATCTACTTCTGTTCTCCGTAAGGAAAATATTCAGCACAACAGTGTCCATGCATTTTTTGCTTCTCCTCTCCAATCACACGCACCCCCAACAAAGGTTACAAGAGATGTGTATACCTAGGAGCACAAAAAACATCTCCTCTGAACATTAATCACAATTAAAATCATTAGTGGAACTAAGTAAAAACAAGGCACTTAGGCATTTCAGGAAAGAATTCCTGAATGTTAAGTTATGTTATGTTCATAAGGAAAGGGGAGATGCAGACCTGTTCAGATACCTCCAGATATTTCCTGGAATATATAACACCATCCTGCCATCATACATTAAAAAAGCAACAGGAAAATTTGGGGACTATATTTAAAGAAAGGGAAATGGTCCAATGACCCCAAACCAAGACACTTCTTGTAAAATCTCTTTTTGCTTACTCATATTTTCTTTCTTTATTTAGTCACTTATGACAAGGTCCCAGGTGATTTACCCTTCCCATGACCTTATGTGTTTTCACTGAAGTGGTGACCTTAGATATTAATGTGGGTTTTGAGGCTGCCTTTTAAAGCATTTGTTTTCATTTCAGCTGTTACTGATGAGCATTTGTTTTCTGAAAGGCCTCTTTTTTTACACGCAGGGTAGACATTCGCACTTCCCAAGAGCTGTGGATTCACTCCGCAGCGTGCGTGGGGCTGGGGTACTCCCGGGTACTCCCACCTGCTCTCCCGCACAGCCTGAACCCTGCTTCACCTCTCTGAGCACCCAGTAATCCCTCCTTCGCCAGGCCAGGCCTCTGAGCTGCTGTCCCAAACAACAGCATACAGCACCACTAATTGTTACTGGGTTTAAAAAAAAAAAAAAAGCCATATATACCTGTATATATATACACTGAGCCCAGGTGAGGAAAGCAGAGTCTGCAGTTCCAAGACAGAAGTGTGAATTTCAACTGAATTTATATTGCAAAGTGGTTTGGAAATCTCTCTCTTGCCTTCACTTTCTGTTGAGGTTCTAGGACTATATGCACAAAAAAGAAAAACAGAAAGAAAAGAGCTTGCGAAGCAATCCTACTCTGTGGAATGAGTGAATGCCAAGGTTTCTACTGACTTCAGCAGGGTTTCAGCCTTTGTCATGTCAGCAAAAGTCACCATCTGTTGACAAACAAAACAGAGGAGGAAATCTTCCTTTCTGCTCTGTCTCAGTCTTTCCACACCTGCCTACCTTTCCTGAAGTGTTTGGCACTGCCTACAGCAGGCAGCAGTTATGACAAAAAAAGATGGTCCCTAAGTGGGATCTCATGTAACAATTCCTGAATTTCTAAATGGTTTGTGAAAACCTATATGCAAATTGTTCCTGGTTTTCAGGGAGCTCTGGGAACTGAGTCCTCTGTAGAAATTTGACTCACAGTTGCTCGGCGAATTTGGTACTGAGCAGTAAGGACACCGCTTTTCGCTTTCAGTGCTGTAGGAAGATTTTATTTTTATTTGTGTAGGGTCATAAAGTGCACATTCTAACATCTTATTATGTTCATATTAGAAAAACCTTTGTCTTTTATAAGCCTCTGCATGTGAAGCCGTCTTTTCCTCTGTCAGGGAGAACTGACAGGTTGCCTGCCATCACCTACTCTCCAGCAAAGTCAGCAGCCCACACTGTCAGTGTGAAAACATCTGTTAAATGGATTTATTGACTAGGTCTTAGGTGCAAGTTGTTGCTTTTTTTTTTCCCCGCACTGTTTATTACAGCCCTGACCTAATGAACTTAATTTGTTGACATGTTTCCCTCAGTGTCTTACTTGATCCCATCTCACATTTCTTTCTACTGTGCTGTTTTCTTGGAAACAGGAGTTCCTGGCGCATCGGCGTGTCCACCAGTTGCAAATCTACCAGGCTCAGATGGCTACAGTTGGCACGGCGGGATTAGATAAACATCAGCCGGTGTCCAGGACCCCATCTTCCCCTGCTGATTCCACATTAGCTCACCCATCCATGGACCAGCCCAGCCAGCATGTCTACACGACTGGTAGGATTCCCTAAAGACTGCTCTTAATAGGCAGGGCAAATGCGTTTGTTCATGTAGGATCAACAGATTTAAATGCCTCAAATACCTCCTGCAGCAATGCATTCAGTTTTAGCCTTACTGTTCCTCGTTTTCTTGACGCTGTACTGGCATCAAGTCAACCAGTGCAGCTGATAAATCACAGGGTTAATATTCACACAGTCATAAATTATTATCATTGACTGGCTCTGGCAATATAGCAACAGGTGCATTTTTGGTGCCTTTAAGTCATTTATAGCTTTTTCTTTCATTTCCCTACCCTCTGGTTCTTTTCTCTGTGTTCTTGTTTCCTATTTTGTAAAGAGACCACCAATAAGTTGAAGAAAGACCACCAGTAAGTAGGAAAGCTGCAATATAATTCTCAATGTCTTAATTTGACAAGTCAGTCTATGCTACAAGGTTGCTTTCCCTACAGAAAGAGCAAAGCTGTAGCCATGACTGGAAGGTGATGTTGGCTACAACTTTGGTGTCTTTCAGCAGTTGTGTGGAGTCTCCACAGAGGAAGGTTTTATGGTCGTACCCTGGACAGTCCAGTCACTCAGGGAGCATCTCTTATTGGTATGGTCTGGGCTGTCCAAAGCAGAGTGATTAGAACCCCCAAAAACTTCAGTGGAAGGAAGAAAAATGACCACAGAAAACCCATTTCTCATTATGGGTAATCTAACCTTGCAAGAGGGTCCATCTTTTTAAGAGCCTGAATCTCAGTATAACATTACAGCATGGTTAGAAGCAAAGTTTCACTTTGTACAGAAGAAAGGGGAAATGAATACTTGGAGGTACTGTTCAGGTTTCTGCCAGGACTATTAATTCCTTCACATTGGTTGGCAGAACTTGCCATGCCCTGAAAGCTTACAGCTCTTCAGGCCATGACCATGGATTGATGTAGGTTGGAGTCCTTAATGGGCACTGTATGTGACTGTGCAAGACAGCGTGCTCTCCCATCTTTCCAAGTAGAATGTGAACTTGGAAAGTAAAAATTTATTATTTTAAAGAAAAAAACTGCAGAAGAAAAAGACATGTCCTTAAAGCACTGCAAGTAAGTGGGTAAATGGCTGCGAGATGACATTCAAAGATGAAAGACATAATTTCTTCTTCTGTAAATACACTGTCAGTTTAGGAATTTCCCTTGTTTGGTAACAAACATTTGGATTGTACAGAAAGAAACACTCTAATTCACTTTCCATGAGTTTCTGTAAAAAGACCAGCTGTGTATAGACAGGATTATTAAACCAGGCCACTGTTTTTCTAGTTGTGGTTCATAGAGTGCCCAAAACATTGTAAACTCATTCTAAAAGATTCACAGAGCACACCAAAAGTGAGCTCACTGTGTATAGGCTTCAGTGTCCTGTTCAAAAGTCTGCAGTTTCACTGGAAAAGTTGAATGGAGTTGCAAATGTGAAGGCTGTTGTTTCGGTCTGATTGCTAAGGTTTACTGACACCTCCCTTTATAAGTCCCCAGAAAGGGGACTAGGGTCAAGGGGGTTACATGTATGTGGGGACTTGTGGCACCAGTGGAACTGATTAAGAAATAAAGTGTGGAGTTGAGATGGAAGAATAAGAGAAGGAATGAAATGATGCAGTACAAACACTGAACGGAGATGGTGTCAGGAAATTGGACATACCAGGCATGAAGGGCTCGAGATCTGAAGCAAGGAAGCCTGACGGGTTCTGCAATGGAAATGCAGACAGTGCATATGCAGAGTCAGGGTTTATTAAGATCAGGCAGAAAGTTTAACCTTACCCCTTTAGTAAAGCATTACTACATGAACAACAGCAGTGGAAAGAGAGAAAGAGAGAAGGAAAAAGAGAAAAAAATGCATCTTATTCCAACTGAGGTTCTCAATTCTCCATTGAACCCCCTTCTGCAAATCCAAAACATCTTTTTCTTGGATCCTTGTTTCTTATTTTGTTGAATCAGAGCACACACCTCCGCAGTCACAATGAAGCCTTTCTTTTCTGCTTGAAGAAATCCCTTTCCCTGATATGTCTCCAGCCTTACAGACTTACGTGTATAACCTTTATCATTGCAGTTTCTGAGTACATTGAAAATAGAGCTATTTTCTATATTATGAGATCAATGCCTTTGGAGTGACAATGAACAGAGACTTTGCAACATCAACAGTTATAATACAGTTTCTGTGATTAGATAGATATGCATATTATTAATGTAAGGTATGTTATGTTATGGTACGGTATGGTACGGTAAGGTAAGGTATAGAATGGCTGTATTTGTGCATAGTGTTTCCTGGGTCTGGATGGTGCCCTAGCATTTATTCATTGGTCAATGGAAAGAAAGCCAGACCCAATTTTTATCTATTCTTATACAGCCTTTCCAAAATCCTTTGGGATGAAAGCCCTGAGCGACCTGGCCCGATCACAGTGCTGACCTGCTCTGTGCAGAGGGTTGGACTACAGACCTCTGGAGGTCCCTTCTGACCTGAGCTACCCTGTGGTTGTATGATTTGCTCCCTTAAGACAGCACAAGATGCAACCAGCCATTGCCCACAGCAGTTGCAACACTACCATTTTTAAAAGCATGGAAGGAAGGAATGTGTGGGTGGAAAGGGAGAAAATTCTAGTACAGCATGAAGTGAGGTCAAATTCAGACCTTAGAAATGAATGTAAAAACACCTCCCTGCCTTGAATTATTTCTTACGTTTTTGTTTTTTTTCCTATTTAAAGACAATATATTCTTGGAAGAGAAAAAAGTTAGAAAGACAACTCTTGTGGCAGAACATTACACAGGGATCAAAATGAGCCTGTCTTTTTGTGAGTCATGAGATAAAATGCTCTTAGCCAAATGTCTGAAGGGAATCAGAATGGTGATGGTTGTGAGAGTGCTATGCAATATATATGCAGTATATGCCCAAGATAATGAGTTAAAGATGGAAAAAAAAAATCTACTTAATGTTCGTTTAGATGGTTTACAGAATATTTGACATTAGTTCAGATTTTTCTTCTGAATAATTTATTAGATATTCTTCCCTTGGGTTTTCTTATTGGTACTGTTGTTCTCCAGGACATTTCACCTTCTTCAAAGCATGCTGTTAGCCAAAAATTTTTAGGTCTCTTGTTCTCCTCTCTGTTTAAAACATTATTAAAAGAAGCTGACCCAAATAAAGTATTTTGGAAAAGAATGAATGTTAGGGAGTCCCCACCAGGAAGATCTTGTTTTTTTCTGACAATGCAAATTCAGTTTCTTTTGTCCTGTGTCCTCTATCATTATATGGTTCAGTGGTGCCACCGCTCCAGTCTGTCATCAGGGCCACATTCTGACCTCAGTAATATTGGTGTAAATCCAGAATAAATCCACTGGTCTCAGTGGAGCTGCTCAGATTTACACAAGGAATCTGAGAGCAGAATCTGGCTGTAGGCATTTGTTCTGGAGGGACAGAATAACCATCTTTTATTAATATTTCACAGCAGTCTGCAATTGAAAACAGTTGTCTCCCTCTCTCTCTTTTTTGTGGGGGTGGGGAGATTATTGGCTGAATCCTGTTAGGGAAATCCTACAGNTAAATCAATTTAGATGCTTGCAATAAATGAAAACATATATTTCAGTCTTAAGTCAATTAATCCTTCTAGAAATAAATTTTACATTCAGTGGTGTGAATATCTTACTATTTAAAATTTTGGAGTAGATGTTTCTGCCATGCAATACTGACCTGACCCAATTAAACTGATTTTTGATTCAGACAAAATAATT
>VYZW01054909.1:74467-88022 GCA_013401315.1 Balaeniceps rex
TCAGACAAAATAATTCACATACAATGAAATGACATTTTTAGTTATATTTTATTTTAGGAAAAATACTAGTGCACTAAGAAAGGGATGTTTATATCTATGTCAATCAGAGGACGCATCCTGAATACACAGTTTCAGCATTTCACTTCAAAACCACTGTTTAGTTGCAACCCTGATATAGGTCATCAAAAAGTATCACTATTACATAACATCTTGATTCTGTGTAATAATAACATAGTAAAATATATATCTGTTATTTCTATTGTCTGCAGTTTGGATCATGCAAACCTAAGCCTGTAGGGAGCATTGATAATTAGAATAAAACATTCATTGAAAGAGCGGCAGGCAGGAGACATTTTCAACTTTCAGCTATTTTGTTAACATTTAACAGGTGTTTCCATTCAAATCCATTGGATATACCTGCCTACTCTGCCGAAGTGCTTCTGAGAGTCCTGATGCACGTACATTTACCATCTAAACACCTTCTCTGTTGGGCAGGGGGATGAGAGGGAAAGTTTTCTTATCTAATGGTATAATGACCACTGGCAAACTGTACAGTATGGGTATGTACTGTAGAAGTTAAAACTTTGGGTGCCAAGAAAAGGACAGCAAAGTATGTGAGCGTGCACTTATTTCTGTGCATACTTGCTATTTCAAATAGCTTATAAGACCTCATGATAGAGCAGCAAAGCTTCTAAACCGTGCAGTGCAAATAACTGCAAAGAAAGGAAATTATTAACCTCTTTGACAATGCCAGCAAAGATTTTAAGCTGCATTAGTTTATTAGCTCCAGATTTTCACCGGTTCTTTTTTTTTCTTTAAGAGAAAACAAACCAAGAAAGTAAATACAAGAATTTATTGCTAATGAACTATTTTGTTTGTTAGCTAATCATTTAGCATAAACTTAGTCATGCTGCACATAGGTATTATTGTTGCATTCTTCTTATGCTAAACATAATTTTTGTAATATCATTTTGGCTTAAATAGCAAGATCCCAAAGGTTCAGTTCTAAAGTGCATGAGCTAAGAAATATGGCAGCATAAATATTTCTAGAGCAGCATAATTTCTGGCTGTCTTCTAACTGAATTATCTCAGAACCTTAACTTTGCATTGCCCACAACGTATACAGACTCTTATTCAGTAGAATTTTTAAACACTTTATTAAAGTTCAATATCCATTCAATAACTTCGCTGAATAAGGGCAGTATTGAGCATGTTGTTGAATCTGGACTTTAATTTTTTATTTTCTTCACTGGCTGACTTTTCAGCAGCAGGCTAACACAATTTTCCCAGAACTGTGTTGGCGTCCCCAGTAGTGGTGGCACATAAGAAACAGGTTTGGAATGCCAAGTTTTGCAGCTTGGAGAAACTCTTAATTTGAGTCCCTTTCAACTGTAAGGGGAAGAAAAGTCCATATGTTTCCCAAATGAAAATGGTTCACAGGGGTAAGGAAAATATTTTTTGTTCCAGACATTTCTGAGGGAAATGCAAACAACAAGTAAATAAATAAAATAATTTTTCAGTTTTCCAGACTTGGTTTGAAAGCCTTGAAAATTGAGTTTAGCTCGAGCCTACTCGCTAAAATTTCTCTTTTGCTCCCAACACACAGCTACAGAGCAATGTGATATTGATAGCTCTTCCATATAAAGTTGTTCTGTCCTTGGATAAATGAGCGTAGAAAATTCAAAAGGAACCTTGCATTGCAGTCTAACAACAAGATTTGGTCCTAATTGAGTAGTGGGTGGAACTTCTTGTTTTAATGAAAAAGGACTCTGGCTGCCACTGCTGCAACTCTCTGAAATTTTCATCTGATATGCTTTGAGATCTGGAATTAATATAGTATTAGTTAAGCAGTACAAATACAGAGTGGCATTGTCATTTCAAAATTTATTTTAA
Organism: Balaeniceps rex; assembly: GCA_013401315.1. Lineage (NCBI taxonomy): Eukaryota > Metazoa > Chordata > Aves > Pelecaniformes > Balaenicipitidae > Balaeniceps > Balaeniceps rex. The sequence continues at coordinate 76,361 of VYZW01054909.1, forward strand.
AAGGTTTTTCTGAATGATTTTCCTTACACTGCTATGAATATATTGCCTTTTCTTGTTATATATAGCTTGATTAACAGCCTTAACTGACCTTACCCACTAGAGAAAGAGAAAATAAGTGCTTCAGTAATAGGACTGATTTTTTTCTAGCCATAAAAGCTTTAACAAGACACCATTTGATTTTCTTTCTTCTTTACAGTTAATTGTGTTTATTAGTATAATTTCTTTAGAATTCATTGTTACCTTACCAATATCACAATATGTACCTTCTAACTCAAAATTCAGTGTCTCCCAGAGTAAAGGGGAATCAAGATCCAGAATTTTCATTTTGCTTTTACTGACAAATAAGATCCAGTTGTGCTATAGTATGCATGACATGGAAGCGTATAACTTGCATTTGTTTCACTTACTCTTTCTTATTGTGCTGTCTTTGTGCTGAAGGTGTTGTGTACGACAGTCTGATGCTGAAGCACCAGTGTATGTGTGGCAACTATGCTAATCACCCCGAACATGCTGGAAGGATCCAAAGCATCTGGTCAAGGCTGCAAGAAACTGGGTTGCTAAACAAGTGCGAGGTAATAAAAAATAAAGACCAGATACTTGACTTGTTAAAGTAAATGGCAAATTTATTAAATCCTAAATCTGTCTTACTTCTGTAGTAAGAGAGTAATTTGTCTTAGGAATTATTTGGGCTTAAGTGACAATACTAAAATAATGCATTTTAGGAAAGCACATTTCCCAATCAGAAAACAAAGAATTTACACAATGAAAGTCATTTATCCACATGCATCAGAGTATAAAATCCAGACATGACTGTGTTCCTCACCTTGATATAGGAAGGTAGACAAGCAGTAGTCAAATGGCAAGTGCAGTCCTTTTAATAGCACAGTTCTTAACTTTTTCAAGCAGCTAAGGATTTTACTTCTGTAGCACGATAGAACACTGCTTTTTTAAAATGTAGTTTGTATCACTCCATAAGCACGTTGAATCTTGTCTTATTTCAGACTCTAAAGTCTCTTTTAATGGCATTTTCATTTGCCTGGTGTACAATGGGTACCAATTCAAAACCCAAAACATTCAAGTGCAATTCTCTAGACAGTATCAGAGCAAATGTGAAACTTTCTGCTGCTTTGATTTCCCTCACAAAATTTCATATTAAAACATCATGCTTAAATCAAATATGGGCTCTGAGGTTCATATATGACTTGGGTTACTGAAAAACAGCCTTTTCCTACCATTCACTGCTTCCCATGAGTTGTGCAGCACTGTCAACTTCTGCAGAAGCCTGTGGCAATTGAGGGTGCTTACTGCATTGCAGCACAAGTTAACAAAGTTCAAAACAAATTTGCTTATGTTTTGCAGGATCCCAAAATTGCCAGGGCTCTTATGCTCTGTTTTCTTTAATTACTTTTCTTTTATATACTTAGGATTTACAAACCAAAAGGAACTGGTACAATAAGTCCCTTTGATTAGCTATTTGTGACTGTCCACAAAGATTTTCTGCAGGCAGCCTAGTGTACTGGGCAGTGAGGTATTGTGAGCACTATAAATGGATTTGTTGTATACACTCATCTAACTAGGTGGCAGCACTCTAACAGGCTAATTCTTTTTTTTAGCTTGGATAATTTTTTCAGTCTTCAAGAAGACTTTCTTTCAGCAAGGCCCTTAAGGCCACATATCACATGAGTGGTTTCACTGGTGGGATCACATACTTAAGGAGTAAGTTAAACATGCAGCAGAGTGCTTTACTTAAATAAGGCCTAGTCACCTTCTTGACTCAGGACCCGTATTATAAAGACAAGATGAAAAAGAGAGAAAATAAGTAAATCACAATGTGCTACTATGTATTGCTTTCTTCAGTAACAATCAGATATTGCGGAACAGTAAATTGTGTGGATCTGCAAAAGGTGTAAATAGGAAAAGTGGTACAGGTTAGTCTGAGGTGCATGCAGTCCAATAGTTTCCTGGAAGATTTAAAGTTTCCTCTTACAATTCTGCAATTTCAAAACCTGAAATATAGCCTGTTAGGTCTTGCAAAATCCAGTGAGTGGGCAGAGAGGAAGTAAGTCATTTCATGTTGAATGGCATTCAGTTAATTTTGACTCCCATTGTGTGCTTTGAAATGAGGCTGGAATGTGAAACGAGCTGTCAAAATGTAAATTCTGATGATAAAACTTTGAGGAACTTCAGTGTGAAGCTGGTGCGTAGATCTGGTCTTTATCTTGATCCTCTTGTGTAGCTAAAGAGAGGATTATATTTGATGATGTGATCTGTCCTTTGCTTCACTGAATTCTCTAACACTTGCTTGACATCAAACACGTTCTTAAATCTGCTCACTTTTCAAAATAAGGAAGGCTGCAGTGATTCACTTAATTGGTGCTCTGATTCTTTAGAAAAGTTATTCAGCTGAATATATGACGTGTCACTAAAGGAGCGGTTATTGCATTACTCAAGAAATAACAGTCCACCATTAAGCTGCATTCTGGAATATACCACACTGAGGATGCAGAGTCAGAGCATCACGGGCATCTGCACTGTCTCTTTTACTGACTTCTGAATGGCCCCTCATGGACATTAGTATTTCTCATTATAATTTCCCACGGTTTCTGTCAGGAGTGGGGAGATCACTGGTCAGGTTTTGCCACATGCACCAGGTCTGAAGGGCAACAGCCACTTAGGAAATCCTCTGCAGTAACTGCGAACCTTCTTTTCTTCTCTTTTATTAAAACAATAGTCTCACAAGAGAGCTGCAGTCCCACTCTCTGTCTGATGAGGAGTTTCAGGATCAAAGCTAGATCAGTCAGAGGTAGCTCAGGTCTTGTTACCTTGCAATGTCTGTATCCTTAGCCACAGGTTTGTGCTAGGAGGCCCTCCCTATTTTCTTAATCTAACAAGAAACCCTTATGAAAATGAACAATCTATATCTACACAATCTTTGTTACCTATAGCAGGAAGCAAAACGTGGTTCCTAAATCATGTGGTGTGGATTAACCCCTCTCACACAGCTCAGGTCTATGGCATTGGAGAGACGACTGGCCAAGCGCACAGAGAACCGTCACCTCTACCAGAGCATGGGATGATGCAAGTCATATATACTGGGCTGACACCATGCTTGCTGCAGTTAATAGATTAATCTAGGTAGATTAACCTAGACTTAATCTATTACTTATATATATATATATTGCTCATATTGCCCCCTTATATAGCATTTTTAAAATATAACTTGGTAAAATCATAACAAGGTTTGACTGGGGTACTCAAAGCTGTGTCTTCTCTACAAAATAAATGTGCCTGGGACTGTTCTCCACCACAGCGGCCAACTGGCATGGAAGGGCCCATGTTCATACTACCAGGAATGCTCCCTGGCCCATGCCAGTGACCAAACCATGTCTGGGAGTTGTTTGGGAGAGTGCTAGCTGCTGCTCAGCCAAAACAGTGTGAAGGACCACTTTAGAAATTTAAAAGTACAGATGATTGCGTTCCTCTGCCTGGGAATGTTTCCTGGCACTGCCTAATTTACTGCTGCAGACACAGCCAAAAGGACTTGTTTCTCCAGACTGTATTTTGTCTTTCTAGCCATAGCTATTTGAGCTCTAGAGTTATTCAAACAACAGTTGATTTTTGCTAAATTGAGAAATAGTTAAGAGCTTTTGGAATTTTTTTTAATGATATCACTCTTCCAAATAGATAGATTACTTCCCCCATCAGCTTCCCAAGACAAAGGAGAAACATTTTCAAACCACGGCCAGCCCTGGAGAGCTGGATTTGAAAGACCAGTCCCTGACTGAGTCCAGGGCAAGAGAGTACAGTAATTTCCCCTTGTAGTGGACTTTTTTAAAGTCCTGGTGTATATGTATTAGAAAAATAAAATTCAGACACTATATTTTTACATTAGGTTAAAAGTTTAGTGTATGTTTACTGAAATACCTATTCTGTGTTCGTTAAAGGCTGACAGATGTAGAACAGACAGTTATCAAATGCAGCACCAGAACCAGGGCAGCTAAAAGATGCAAAAATTGGCATAAAAACATCCATTATCTTTTTTTGCAATTTTCTCTTGGTAAAGAGCAATGCATAGCTGCCCTACCTTTGGGACAAAAAAAGGACTGAATTATGTTTTGGTAGTGGTGTCTGCTTTCTACTTGTTCTAGGGAGAGGAAGTATTTACATAACTCCTTTGGGGCCATAATTTATGCACACATGACTGACATTAGGCTACATGGATCAGCACAGTTTTAGAAAAGAAAAGAAGAATGTAGACACGGTCCCACTTTGTGCCCCCACCTCTACTTCCTGTAGGGACTGTGGTCCAGCTACGTTTTTCTTTTTAGTCTGGAATTTGATCTGAATTTCGGTAGTTTTCTGGATTAGGGAGAGATCTTACACCTCCTGCTGTCCACATCTCATGGACCAAAGGGGAGAGAAGGAAAGAATTTAAAGATTTAAAAACTTTTGAGTCTGCCAGATCACATAGACTGAAATATATGAAAAAAATCCATCCTCTGAACCTCAGTTTACCACTAAAGAAGAAATAATACAGGGAAAGTTAGCGTTTAAGAGCAAAAATCTTTGTAGTGTTGAACATATTCAGGTTAGGCACTTGGAGGACCAAAACACATGAAGAGAGTAAATGCATCTCTATGTGGGTGCATGCGTGTCAGAGGTATGCTTGCAATTCCCACATAATGGAGAGAGACCAAGCAATGTGGGTGTACTGACTGGCAAAAGATCCATGTTATCTGTGTGTCTTTTTAAAAACAAGAGAGAATTTAACAACTATGAGAAATCCCAGAAAAGCAGGAAAAACTCTGAAGACTTTGTTTACAAAATAGATAGCCTAAGGGAATTTCAAAGACACTATCTCCATACAACTAGCTGCAGTAAAGGCAATGGACACCTTACATTGAGAGAGTGAATGATATTCCTTAAGCTGTGTCAACAATTCCTGTTAGTTTAGCAGAGAGAAGCAGGCAGTGTCACCTTTGTCTTTTTGAATCTCTGACTCTGCAAGAGTTTAGTCTGCTGAAAATCTAACCAAAATCTTCAGGTTAATAGAGGTTATCTGTGTGAAACTTTAATAGTCTGTTTTAAACAGAAGACCAGACTAGACAGTCCTCTTTGACCTTAAATTCTGTGAAAGGTGAAAGCATTTTCCCATTGCAGGGAGAATAAATTTCTAGTTCTAGACTGATTTTTCGAAGCATTCAGGTGTAGTATTTTGCTCTCCTGAGATGTATAAATGTCTCTGTTGGTGAGGGAACTGCATATATCAGAGGAGAAAGCCAACACACAAACTGGCATGCACATTAGAAAAGGATGACTTGCCTTCTGCTAAGGATGTAGTAGATGGATGGATGTATTCAAATCCCCCTGAATGAAACAAATACTGTTCATAAGTTCTATGCTATTTCTCCTTTTTCATTGGCTTTATGCCAATTTTCTGCTTTGTACTACATTTTAGGCTTTTGATACTACCAGGGCCGATGAAAATTAAGACAGACACTTTAAAATAAAAAAGATGTGGATAGAAGTGTATATGTAAAGTTATATAAATGCATATGTTATGTTGTCTGATAACTCATGCCAGTGAGAGCCAGAAACTGTCACTTTGCATAACTGAAATTACATTGATTCCAGATTCTGGCAACAGACTTATGACATGTGCTTTTGTAGACCTGCTAAATCCTGACATCATTGTGTAAGAAGAACTGTTCTTAGCAATTATTACAGGTAATTTTTAATACAAATTATTTTCTTCTCTGTGTAGAGCCTTAGATAGTTGGAATTTTAATGTTATTGAAAATGGCTTGATAGGCAGAGATACTGCAAGGGTGGGATGAAAAGAACAGTAAATGAGGAGATGGAAATGCAGAAACAGCATAGACGTGTGCACTGTTTACCCTTCCCTTCCCTCCTGCCATTTACTGTGTAAATGTTCCTGCTGATGCTCAAGGTGAGAGCTGGAGAAGCCCTGGAGAAAGAGCAGCTCTGGGCTGTGCCTGCCCTGGCAGCTCAGCTGTTGGCTGTGCCCCAAGGACCTCACTACTGGGAGCAGCCTGGAGTGGGGCGTCCTGTTCGGTGCTACTTGATTTCTGCACCAAACCTGTTTCTGCACAACCTGTTTCTGCCCTAAACAATCTGGCTGGCAATATTGGGTAGTAGGTATCTCCTTGGCAAAATGTTTCGGGGAGGCCACTTGCAGACTCTACTCTGTTAGTGCAAATCACTGTATTCCATAGGATATCACAGAGCTCCCTGTTGTAAGAAAAACGGCTAGCTGTGGGTCTTTTTATAGTTAAAGTGATATGGCATTTAACAGCACTTTAAAAAGAGCCAGACAATTAACTCTCTTAAACATCTCTTAAAGAGTTTTTGTATAACTTGTAGAAAATATATGACCAGAGAGTCAGTATTTTACTCAAGGTTCTTTGATGTGACCTTCATAAAATACCTCTTTACTTTTCTTAGACATTTGTTTTAGCTGTCCTAAAAGCCAGCCTCCCTTCCCAGTTTTGCTGTGGAGAATTGGGTATATAGATTTTAAAGCAGCTCGTTAGAAACACAGACCTTAATGAGAATGGATGAACGAATAAATGTTACCAGTCACCTCACTTGTGAAGAAAAACATTTTATCTGACCCAGAAGAACCATTACAGAGTTTACTGACTCCGTGAAGTAACATAATGTGCTGATTTTGATTGTGCAACTGTGTGTTAAAAGGATGTGAGTGCACTGCTACAAATTCTCATGTGAGACTGGGAGAGGCTTGAAGAAATTAGAGATGAAAAAGGACTTATTAAGTCATTTAGTTCTTGGATCGTTCCCTAAAATGTTTTTTTCCACTGCTGTGTCCAGTCAAGTTTTAAATACTGCAAGAAACAGGGCTTCCACCATTTCCTTGAGGGGGAGCTTGTTCCACAGTCTTCCAGATCTCTTAGGACATTTTTCCTGATCAGTCAGAAAAAATTGCCACTGCTTAACTCAGTATAAATTGTGCATGGTTCTTCTGACCCCTCTTAGGGAGCTCCTTTCTTCCGCAGTGCACATTCTCTTTAGTATTTATAATGTTGCTTTCTTCTTCTAGTGAATAGGTTGGTGCCTTCTGACATGCATGAGTAGGTGATGGATATAATAAGAATTACAACTTAACCTCTAAGAAAACTAGAATTGAGTGGTATTTCTGTAACAGGTTAATCTATTAAAAAGAGGATGGTCTATTTAGATAACTTCTGTACCTGTTTATCTATAGACCTTGACAGTCAGACGGATCCACAGTCTAAGTTGTGAGAGGTTTTACCCCAGGTGTTTATAAGGACCAGCTCTGCAAATAGAGTCCAAGACCTTAAAAATAGGCTGGTTTCTCTCTACGTTACCCAGTATCAACAGGAAAGACGATCTTGGGACCAGAACTTTGTTGACAGTGCTGTTTATTATGCCCAAACCTGAACAAAATCTGTTTCGTGTTGCTGTGTCTGCAAAGGCTGTGCAGCACTAGCACAAGCAGAGAAGTAAATATTTTTATGACAAGCTGTAACTCCAAATACATACAAGGAACAGATCTGCTGAATAAGAAAGTGTTAGTTTTAATCTTTTCTTCCTTCTTTCCTATCTCCTTTCCTTCCTAAACTGATTAAATTTCAATGGATTTATAGAAAGACGTCCCAGATTTTTTAACACTGATTTAAGTGGGGAGAGTACAGGCTGGAGAAACAGTTAGAGAGACAAACTCCTCTTACAAAAATGTAAGGAAGCAAGTGAGTCAGCATGCGTAACAGCAAAAGTGATACTGGGATATCGAACATACATTAAAAAAATAAAAAGATATAGAAATATTTATCAAAGCATTTGGACTTTAATTTTCTTCTTCTCCCTGGCTCTCCTCACTGTAATCATGTTCTTCCTAGCAGCATAAATCACAAGTACTAGTAGTAATGCAAAAAACATTAATCCTCATTCAGAACACATCTGCAGCTTACAGGTGTGAATAAGCTTTTGCTCTTTAAACTAGAATTTTTCTAGCCAGCTTTCTTACTTAAGAAATATTTCACCTTTTGGTTTGTACCTCTTAATACAATGTAGAAAAGAGGCAGAATCTTTTCTTTTTCTTGTACGTGAAACCCTGTATTAAGTTAACTCTGCTAAGACTTAAGTGAAGCATTTGTGATAAACCACACATGCATTTGTTTTTCATATAGCATTACTTTAATAAACAAATCAGTGTCACATTCCTGCATGACGCAATTTCAACCCATTATTAATCATACTAAATGTTATTTCGGACCTGTACTTTTTTTTTTTTTCTCCCTAAATATTGTCAGTGGAATATTGTAGGCCTCTGCTGTTTTCTTTCAGCGAATTCGAGGTCGAAAAGCCAGTCTGGAGGAAATACAGCTGGTTCACTCTGAACATCATTCACTGCTGTATGGCACCAGCCCCCTGAACAGACAGAAGCTGGACCCCAGGAAACTCCTAGGTCTGTACAGGCCTCTATTCTACTGAGAACAGCACATTCCAGCACTGTCATTAGTCATAGCTGGTGTCAGTTTAAAATACTTGGCAAGCAGTGTGACAAAAATTCACTTTTTCCAAGTGCATTGCTATGTGGAAGGAGAATGTTACAATGGAAGCCAAATACAGATTAGCAAAATGCACAGGCTGGAAAGCAGCAATAGAAGTTTCTCCTCATTTGCTTCAAAAATCATCAAAGTGTTAACCCTTTACTGTAATTTGTTCTCCATCGGAGGTCAATGGCAATTTTGAACACGGTTGGTCTTCTATCTCCTTGTGTTCTTTGATTTGAAAACGGGAGTTTAAGATACACTTGCTTGTCAGAATTGCTTGTTTGCTGTTCTCATTTGCTTTATTTCAATTATTTCAGCCACACTGAGTACAGATACCATGCCTAAGTCTTGCTAATAAGTGAACTTTATTTTAATGCCTTCCCATTAAGCAGGATATGATATCTTTCTCAATAACAGGGGGGGAAAAACACATTAAAGTATTAAATGGACCTATGGATGTACAGAATAGGAGAAAACTGACAGGATTTTCACATCAAATATCTTCATGCACAGCCAATGCTCAGTGTATGATTTTTATGATAGAAAAGTAGGGTTAAATTGAGCTCTGCCATGAGTGTAGCATGAAGCAGATCTACTTGTCAGACCTGCTACAGAGAATGTGAAAGGAAACGCACAAAAAAGTAGTGCAGTTTGGGAATAATGTGTGAGTGAAACCCTGCCCTTTAAGTCCCAGCACACTGGATGCAACACCGTAATTCTCAGCTATTTTTATAACACTTATTCTAAGATGTGGAGCTTTTCCTAAACGTAATGAAACCCAACCCAAACAGAAACAATACTAGCCATCAACAGAAATTGCTGCCACAGTTCTAGTAATACATAGCAATTATTTTGCTTTGGAAACTAATGCTAAGATTTTCTTCTGTAAGGCAGACCGTTGCTTCAGTGAGTCAGAGGAGTAGATAAGAAAAATGTCTTGATCACAATGTCATCTAAGTTTATACATCTTCTTAGCCAAGGCAACATCAAATCAAAAATACTTACAGTATGATAGATTCTCAGGAGCTTGAATTTCCAAGGTAGGAAATTCCCCTTTTTTTTAAAAAAAAAAAGTGTTTCCAAGAAAAAGCTCTAAATTTCTGCAAAATGAAAATTTGGAAACCTTTTGATTTGAGTTCATCAACATTGTCAAAATGTTCCATATTGATAGAGTCAAGCATTTCATTTAAATTTTGTTGGGTTTGATTCATTTCATTTTGATTTTCATATTGTTTAACATAACATGCATTGATATAAACTATTGTTCCCATTTTGGATCTCAGTGGTTGACCACCATATGGGATGCAGCGTGTAGTTGCAGCTACGAGGCGAAAAAAGGAATGGACCCAGGTACCCTCGCTGTGTTTCTGCCTATGTATAGAGAATGCAGAAAGCTTTGTTTACCCAAAGAAAACCATTTCTTTGCCCAGTTTTTTACTCAACACTTTGCCTTTTTTATTTGGCACTTAGTCCAAAGCATTTGCTCTCTGAGTTTATATCAAGATCACACTCCTAGCACATATTCTGAGTGTATCCTTGGCTTAATGCCCTTTTCTGTCTCTGTTTCTAGGATGTTTTCTTGCTGCATCTCACATGGCCTTTTACCCAGACAATAATCAACGAAACACCCTTCCCACATGCTTTTGCATGTGCCTGTTTTTTGGTTGGAAGCTCTAATCATTTGGGCTTCCAGGCTCTTGTATAAAGGAACTTAATTCTCTCTTACATTTTTCCAAAATGCAGTGTGACTGTTCCACCTTTTGTTGTCCCTAGTTCAGTGAGGTTGAACCTAACCAATCCTGACATTAAAATTAACATCTTGGTATAGTATAGAAATTCAAAATGATGTGTAGCAAAGGAGAAAAATCTAAAGGAAATGTTTCTCATCAAAAATGTCATCAATTACAACATTGTCTCATAAAACATTTCTATTTCAATGAAAGTGCATTTTTTTTCCTACAGAAATTGTTCCATCAAATTATGGCTTTGCATCCTAATGAAAAGGAGCATAATAAAAGGAGGACCTAACCACTCCTTTCCTTACTCTTCTATCCACCCAAAAAGACAGCGGCACCGTTTGTTCTCCACTTGTGCTCCAGAAAAGCGTTTCTTCCCTGTCCCTGTTCAGAAGAGTACATCTGCTTTGTCTGAAGCTCCTTTTTTTTTTTGCTAACAAGCAGCTTCTCTATCTTTCAAACAGAAAAGAAACACTTGAAGGAATGAAATTTAAGTACGACTAGGGCTAGAAATGTGCTACTTGTCAATAAATGCTTATTTCAGTGTCCCTGTTCAGGGAAAAAACTGTTCTGGAAGACTGCAAAGCAAAATGGCTGTAAACTACTGAAATCAGTGAGAATTATGCCCACAGTTATCGTTCATATATTCTTAATGCTTTCAGAGTATAAACTGGCTTGAACTCTTGGCTATATTTTCCGTGCATCAAGGCCTACAAATGTAGCTATTGCAAATGATCATGTCATCTTCTACACTATTGCATAGTTCAAGCTTTTGACTGATCGTATTTCAGTGTGGTATGTTAAGCAACATATTATGTTGCATTACATTGTCTTGACATGAAGGAAACTAATATGCAGACTATGTGTCACATCACAGTACGGTTTCATGTGACACAATACCACCTTTCAAATCTCTTTGAATAAACTTAAGGGCAAAACAGTTATCGAACAGGTCTTACAAATTTGTTTGCTTTTTTCCCTCTCCAACCATAATTAAGAAAGTGTTTCTAAAAAAAAGGTTTCCAATGATTACAAGTTTGTAAAAGTGAGAAATACACTGTGACACATCCCTGACAGTGGAATGGTATTCAGAGTACAACTAAAAGATGCATTCACAGAGCATCTGTGCAATTGCAATATCAAGTTAGTGACACTTAGCAGAAATGGCTTCATTCTTGAGGGATGATACTGAAAACAATCAGGTTCCTCAAACTGTGCCTTTTCACAACTGAACACGTTTTAGCTTGTTTAATTTTTTGAAAGAAAGTTTTTGCCCATCACCTTTGCTGCTCATCAGACTCTCAGTCCCCAATTGTCAATCTCCTAAACAGCTTCCTTGACTTCTGTAGGGGCCCTGACCTCAGTCAA